>APFE031565085.1:69801-105112 GCA_000404065.3 Pinus taeda
GAGGTTTTATCATTTGAATCATCCAAGAATTGTTCATTTATGTAATGTAAAGGAGGTTGCCCCCTCGAAGAGGCTGATTTCTAAGGCATTGATCTATATTTTCTATCTTTTCTTGAGATGGTTTCATAACATGAAACCACAATAGCCTTAACATAAACCCATGTATTCCTAGTAAAATTTTGTAGTTAAGGGGTCCATCATTGACCTCAAATTCACAGTTACAGTTTTTCCCCCTAGTTCTATCTGCAAGTTACTTAAAATTCCACAAGATGTATAAGTGGGACACCAAAAGCTTTTAACGTTGTAGGTGATTGTGACAAAGATGAGGAGCCAAGTCTTTTCTAGCAATTCGTTGACATGATACAAGTAGATGGACCCTCATCAATAATGGTTCGGTGAACGAATTTATTCAAAGCCGTTACATGGATCAAGAAAGCTAACTATGTTGGTAATTTTGGCGTATAACCCACATGGTTAAAAACCACAATATTGGAATCCATTGGATCAATTCCACCAATTGTTGACAATAAAGCCTACTTTTGGGAGGGACAATTTTGAATCACCTCAAGCGTTGACATAGGAGAAGGTGATTGAGCCAAATCTTCTACTATGTTTTATTTTTGCAGTGCTCAAGCTTGAGGGTTGAATGTAGATTTATAAACAAGTCCCTTAGGTGGTTTTATTGTTAATTCTGGCGCAATAGGTGGTGGAATAGAATCAGATAAAGTCGAAGTCGAAGTATTTGGTTGATTTGTAGCCTAGTTATTTGACAACGACGATGGATTACCATAATCTTTACTTCATGTAGTCACCAAAACATCAATTTTAGGCTTAGTGGCTGGTAACATAATCATTTGTGAAGTGCAAGCATGATCTATAGCAAGAAAATAAGTCTCTGGATTCAGAAAAAGGTATGTCAACACAACAAATGCACTTAAAGCCTTAAGAAGTTCTGAGACTTCAGAGCGGTGAGAACAGTCTTACGTAACATGCTCCTCATTATATATTAAACATGGATAACAAGGTTTCCTAGTTGGAGAAGAGGAATTAGATGATTTCTCTTGAGGGGGAGGATTTTGTTTCTTTTTAGCTTTCCTCTTCTTCTTGATTCCAGGTTGGTTTTCATTTTTACCTTTGTGAGATGACACGACATCTATTTCAGAAGCAAGTGTATTATCAGATGCACTAGAAGTTTGATTGAAAATAGAAAGTGTTTGACCAGATGGTATACCTACTGTTTGCTTGCTTGAAGAACCAATCACACCGTCACCGACATGAGAGTCCTTACTGGATGGAGGTGGTGGAACAGTAAAAGCTAGTCTAAGTGCATTTGGAATTTTGTCATAGAGCATGCCAAACTGGGTGTAAATCAAGTCTAAGTGTTGGGCATGAGCAATTACTTTCTCTTCAGTAACAAATCCTACTTTAGCCACATCCTCGGTGATAAATGGAAACGAGGATTTGATAAACCACTCAGCTAAAATCTGATCAGGAACAAAAATTTTGACCATTCGATAATGACAATGCCACTCATGAATATGATTAGAAATGTGAGTAGTAGTGGTTTTTTTAAAGTTGATCAACAGTTCCGTTCCAGTTTCATATCTGATGGGTAACTAGAAGTGGGTTAGAAATGTGGTGACTAAGGATGTGAAGTTTTCAAATGAAGCTCGTGGTAATTCAATATACCATTTTTCAGCCGGACTGTAAGGCCCTTTCCCAGGGTCTTCTAACAAATCTATATTCTCTGGGAATTAAATGCAATAAGAGGCAATAATTTACTTTCTTACAAGACATTTAAAAAATGAATAGTTTACCATTTCTTACAAGATATTTAAATAATGATAATTTACCATTTATATTCTAATCCTTAAACCTTTGTAGTGAACATTTCATTTCAATAACTTACATGAGTAATCTATGCATAGAGGAATACGTATACTGATGGTCAGTGGATATGCCCTTGAGGTGTTGCTCCTGCTGAACCGTTCCTCTCAACTACCTACTGGATTTACCTCCCAGCCAACTAAGAAATAATTCCTAGCCCAGGAAACCTCACCAGGTTCCCTAGCCCTCCAAGCCCAAGTCCAATCAGATGTAGTGTGTCCAAGATCAATAATGCAGACCAAGATAAACAATATTTCCCTCCTCTCAACTAACCCAAGAAACCTCCACAAGTTCCTTAGGTCTCCAAAATCACAACCAACCAAGACCAAAGCAAGACCCAACATCCCCCTTTTCTCCCTTCCTCCTTCCCCTTTTATGCCCTTCCTCTCTTCTCCACCTCTCATTAATGTCAGTAACTTCTCTATCATCCTTACAATGGAATTCTCTTCTCCCAAGTAAATCTGAGAGTACATTTGGAAATGTGATATGAATATAAAATTACGAAATTAATGGGAGATGACCATATCTTCTCCCAAGTAAATCTGAGAATACATTTGGGAATGTGAGATGAATATATATATATATATATAATATATTATATTATATATTGGTATTAGATGGAGAGGACCATGTATTCTCCCAAGTAAATGTGAGAGTACATTGGGGATGTGAGATGAGTATATATATATATATATATATATATATATTATATATATATATATATATATTATAATATATATTATATATATATATATATATATATATATATATATATATATATATATATATATATATATATATATATATATATTATATATTATTATATAATTTGAAATAATGAAGGAGACATATCCTACCTAAGATTCAATTTGAGAAGACAAGTTGGGAATTTGAATAATAGAAATAATGAATTTTATATTAGTAAATAAATTTATAGTTTCCAAAATGAAGGTATTCACCAATATTTCTCAATATTTTCAAGTAATGTAAACATTAATAAAATTTGCATGATAAGATTTAATTGGGGCATTACATGGACTAGTAAGCATTCGCTCGAAAAGACGTAGTCTAAATGAATCATCGTTCAGGGATTTGGATGAACACCATAAATGAAAAGTCACGTTTTGGTTGGACGGATCTTCTTAAGTGTTTCCATTGAACTTAGGAATATGAGAAGGCAATTTGTGAGGAAGCATCAGCCACCAAGTTGCCTAAAGAATTGGATCATTGGTAAGCTGATTTAATCCGGTAATTCAAGTGTTGTGACAAAAGGAAACTGTCGATTTAGGTCAGGTTGAGTGCAACTAGGGTAAGATGGAATTGCCAAGGAAATATACCTTTGCATACCAGCATAAGGAATCTGTTGTTGGTAACCTTGATAGGGGTAAGTTTGTTGAGCAAATATGGTATAAGGTGGTTGTTGGGCACCAGGATAAATTTGTTGTTGACCAAACCCATCATAGCCTTGTTGAGCAAGACCTGGGTAAACTTGGTATCGACCAAACCCAGCATAGGATTATTGGCAAAGTCCATGATAAGTTTGGTACTGTTGGAATTGTTGTTGTTAATATTGTGGCTACCGTAGTTGTTTATGTAACGGTTGTTGCCCACCAATGTAAGTTCGACTGGGTTGTGAATAAATTAAACCAGTATAAGTCTAAGTCATTCCAGTAAATGGTAAACTGGCCAGAGGTTGTTGGATTTTAGGCAGAAATGATTGTTGTAAAATGGCCTGAGAAGATTGAATCTATAGACCTGAAATTTGAGGGTTAGAGGTTGAAGGACCAGCTTGCAAAGCTTGAGATAAAATTAACTGAGCTTGCGACTATGGTAAAGTCATAATGACAGGTGTAGTAGGTATGGATGAAATAGATTACATTGGTTATGATGGATACACAAGCCTTGGTTGAACAGGCATTGTAGGTTGCCACTGACAAACAGTCATTCCGAGCTGACCTAAAGACAACAATATACTATCATATGATTACCCCCCAGAAAATGGAGGATAAGGAGATTGGGAATAGTGTTCTCCATATGGAGGTAATCCAGTGTAAAGTGGATACATTGGATAGTAACCAGATGGACCATTTTGATATTGAATTGATGGATCAAACTTTTCAGTATCCATAAGTGAAGAACTAGGTAAAATTCCTGTGGACGACATGGGTGAAGACCATGGACTAGAAGCAACACCTGAGTGAGTTCTAAATAAAGATTGGTAACCTGGTGGGATGGACAAAACACCATACATATGTGACTCAGGTGTTGTGGTAAACATTGAAGAAGTAGCGACAGTAGATTCTACCACAGCTGTAATAGATGGTACAGTCTGAGATGTTGATTCAGCCATAGTCAAATGAACGAATAAATTTCCTAATGAATCAATAGGAATTTGAAAGTAAACAGGATCAAAAGGAGCAGTGAAATGAGGAATATTAGGATAAATATAAATCCTAGGTCCAAAATGAGTTGGAGTTCTGGGTGTTTCTTCTTCAGATTCCTCTTCAATAACAATCAAAATAGGTGGAAGGATTTCACCATCAGGTCTGTAATATATTTCCAATGTTTGACTCTGTGGTAAAGGGGAAGTCTCAACAGTTACAGATGTCTGAGGGTAAACCAGTCGATTGTCTTCCAATACAGGAACAACATCTAATTGTTCAACTTCAAGATCCAAGTGTTCTGGTAAAAGAACAATGGGTTTAGGTTCAGCTTCTTAAACAACTTTTGGTTCAGAAGTAACTTCTGGTTGAACTGTGATAGGTTCAAGAGAAACTTCTGGTTGAATAGATTCAAGATTAGAACTAATTTCTTGTTGAACAACTTTGGGTTTAGGATCAACTTCTTGTTGAACAACTTGATTTATCGTTTCACAAAGTTCACTTTTAGTGTCCTCAAGTAATTAAAAAGGGTTCCACTTTAGTAATAGATGTACCCGTAATTGTAGGAGTAACTGGGGTCACAGTACTTCCCAGTACAGGTAACTCTAGTAATTCAGATGAAGAACCAAAATTTTGTGATCTACTAGATTCAGTTAGATGAGACCGCTTTTGCTGGCTAGGTGTAGCTTTAGGGGGTAAAGGTAGTTTACTCGCTATCCTCCATGAATGACGGGGTAAAGTTTGATGTTCCTCCATGATTGCTGATTGATTTTATTACAAAAAGAAATAACAAAAAGAGGGTAATCTAGGCAAAAGGATTACCAAGCAACTGTGAACTGCAATATACTGCCTTAGTAAACCAAGGACTTAACATACGTGCATGAAATCTCACCGAATGTTGTGTTCAGTATATCATAGTGTACAAGGAGACCAACCCAGTTACTTAAGGATGGATAGAAACATAATGTAGTCCTCCCATATATACCTAAAAGTACATGGAGGCCCAATCCATGTTAGCACTATCTAAGACGAAACCGCACAGTGAGAGCATTCCTTTATACTTTTCCTACTATAACACCACCCTATATACCCGAAGGTACATGCACGAGCTACAATATACTCACGTATGTGGAATGAGGTATCACACTTGGAATGTATCATAGACAATTAACGACAGTTGCTATGTTTTACAATGTCAGAACAATCTCTAGCCTAGAACCTCTAAATGTTATGCATTAAGTTACAATGCTTCATTAGGTTAATTGAGATAAATTTTAAGTTGATCTTGTTTAGGAGTTTGTCTTTCAGGTTCACCGCGTGATGTATTTGAAATTACTATAATGCAACTATGATGAGAAACATTCTTTTCATTTGATTTGAACAATGAAAAGCTTAACTACAAGGGATAGAGAAATCATACTATTTAATCAAAGAGCATAGAACACATCTAATGCAACTTCCCTATACTATTCCTACAAGCACACACAAACCTCTAAGTGCATAATGCACGTTTTTATTTTCATTTCCCTTAATGTTTAGATGAACAAAAGGAAACTAAATGCACATACAATCAATCAATACTTTTTGCAAGAAATGAAGACTTTACGACAATTCCTTTTTCAAAGAAATGAAGACTTTACGACACTTCCTTTTCAAAAGAGACTAATCGATTATAAGCTAACATTGCCAGTGAATTGATAATGATAAAGAAATCACTTAAGAAACACTAAACAATCATGGCCAAAGTAGGGCTAGGAGGAGAAATACAAATTGATTTCGGAACCATAAGAAACATTGATCTTTCAGCAAACAAAAATAGAAGCAACTTTGGAAAAATCAAGCCAAAGGTGGGTTTTTTAGCCTAAGAGGGATCAACACAGGATAGAGTGGGATACATTCCATTGTAGTGCACTATCTCTAAGCTAGGGCTTCTATGCAGTGCACTGTGTCAAGACCAACATTGCGTTGGTGCTAGAGAATCAGATCAAGAGGCATTGAAGCACACTTTTTGACCAAAAACACTTCAAAAAGACTGAAATAATATCAATGAAGTCAAGAAAAGTCTACTAGGGTGTAATATGATGAGGATAAACTAATAGGAATGACATTTGTTCCCCAGCAGAGTCACCAATTTGTTATATGAAATTTGCATCTACGGATAAGCACATTTTCCCTAGCTGGGTAGCTACACCTAGAACAACAAAAGGAAGTAGTTTAACCTTTTCCTATAGTAGATAGATGAGATGAATGAACTTACTTGTAGTCTTTCACTTCCTTAATCCCCTTTGAATTTCTCCCGTTGCTCCCACTTGAACTAAATCCTCTCAATTGGTACCTATTTCAATAGAAACAGAAATAACATCTATCAAAGCATACATGATATATCTACTATAAACCAATGGAATCGAAGACGTTGAAACACATAATCTTCATGTATATGAACAATAATATGAGAAAAGGAATAAACACTTTATTAATGTAGAAGGAAGAGTTTCACCCAATATAATTCAGTCCTGTGCCACTCCTCCAGCTTCAATCCAACCCTCTTCACACGAAAAACACACCAATCCAGCAGCATCACATTACTTGATATGAACTCAAATCTCAAACCAACAATATTTTCTTACAAACTTAAGATTCTGGACCCCTCATCACTATGAAGAGTGTTCAATTTATAGGGAAATGAAGGTGGTTTTGTCATAAATGAGGGTATTGAATGACCTTCCAAAATTGGAGTTAGTTTCCATGGAGCAAGGGATGAGAGGATAGGAGTTTAATTGATCCTTATCCTATCCAAATTCGAGCTCATAGGAGGAGATAAGAGATGGGATCCTTCTAAAACGATATAGAATCAAGGAATATTCCCAAAACCCTATGCAAACTTTGCTTAATCTCACCCAATGCAAGTCAAAGAGGGCCTACGTGAGCTGTAGTGCAGGCCTGAATGGGCCTGCATACTCTACAACATAGTTACCCCTGACCAAGGTGGTGCTAGTGTCCCAAGGAGGAATTTAAGCAAGGCTTCAAGCTAGGAAATGTTCATGAATGGAAGCATTCAATGAGATGACTTGTCTAGGGCATGTAACAACTGAATTAGGGTTTGATGAGCCCTAATTGTACTAATCTGAATGTCGAGAGTGATGTGCCCAAATAGACTTGTAATAGTAGGTTGGTTTCTACACATGCCACCCTCATTCATGACATTATATCAAAGTTCTTAGAGACCATTCCTCCTACTGAACTATATTGAAAGCTTGCTGATGAAATTATAATGAAAACTAATTCTAGATATGAAAGTGGAAATCCCATTTTCTCAACTTGTAGATGCTAATTAATCATTCCATGAAAGGACAAGGGATAATCTACTTGCAAAAATAAATGTAGTCTATCTTGCATAATTCATAAACTAGAAACATAATTGCATGTATCATCTACCTATTTCACACGTTCATTAAAATAAGAAACCTAACTTGCATCATACTTGTGATTGAAAAAAAATAATTCTACTATGTTTTGCAGTGAGGAAAAGGAAAGTTTGGAGTGGTCTAGGAGCTTCCCTTGATCATTAAATCACAACTTTGGGTCTTTTTTCATCTTTACTAAGCTAAGGTTGAAGTGGGGATCAAAAATGGTGAAGAAAGGTGGTGTTATAGGCTTGTTATAGGTGCTGCTACACGATGTCCTATGTTGTTATAAGAGGGCCTATAACGTTGTAGGAGAGGTTATGATAGGCCTTTTAGGGTGAAAATGATTTCTTGAAGGCATGAAGAGGTATGTGGAGGTTATAGAGAGTGAAGGAAGGTTGGGTTGAGCCCCCTAGACAATCCCAAGACTTCTCAGAGGTTTGTCTTGCACTAGGATGAATCTTCATGGTTTCCTAAGTTTACTAGGAAAAATGACTATAGAAACAAATTTTAGGGGCATAATTGAGGGATTGAGAGAGAAGATGGAGGAGTCCAAGATAGAGGTGGAAGAGATTCCCTCCCTTATAGGTCAACACAACCCTGCAAAAAGCCACATGCATGGATCCATTGACCATTAAGAAAGTGATATAAACTATGTGGAAAAGATGAGTTGAATTTAAATAACCGCTATTTTATTTCATAACACTATTCTAATCACTAAATTAACTTTTAAGCTACAAAAAAGAAAATGTGAAGAAGAACAACTAACATTCATATATTTCCAAGAAAGCATAAACACAATATTTTTGGACTGAGATTGTGAATCCTTCTAACCATTCTCCCACAAGAGAGGCAATGTAGAATATTTAAATCACATATTTTCATAGCTTAACCTCTACTGAAATGAAAGAAAGCTATGAAATGCTTGGAATCAAGAGAAAAACACAAGTACAAAAGAGGGACCAAAGCCTTTGGGTTGGGCCCAAACCCAAGGGTCTCAGCCCTCTGAAACTAACTCAGATGCAGCATAACCAACTTCTCATTATCATAAAGTAAAAGTATCATACATCACATAATAGTTCAAAGTGACAATGTCAAGCTCTGAGCTCAATAGTGACACCATGCTGAATCAAAAATTTGAATCCTAATGAGATTTTCATCTTGTTTATTTATACAAAAGGGTATCTGATAGCAGCTCCCATGAAAATAGGAGTGATTTCCTCCTTGATCTCGGATATGGTGGATCTGGTCCCTCTTGAACTTCACTTGTACTAATTTACTCAGCTGCCAATGAATTTGAACTGGTGAGAGAGGATGTTATGATCCCAAGCTGAGTTAGGGAGTCAAGGAGGTGAGCAAACCCCCTAGAGTCTCTCCTGGTTGTCTCCATCAAATCCTTTCATAGTGAATTCCTACAAAATGCTTCTTTTTCCTGTAATTAAACCAAATTAGGCCACATACTATGATAAACACCTTTTACTCTTCTTACTAAGCATAATATAACCAAAAATGTGAATTAATGTGAGAAAAGGATAGTTTTAATTTTGGAGGATGGCATGATGATCTTCAAAATATACCTATTGATGGGACTCATCAATAATGTTCATTAGTGTTTGTATTGATGTGATATTCTTGTCGTTGGCATTGATGTCAACATGATTATGACCTAGTGCAGGAATTAGAGGTTAAGTAGAGATGTCCTAGAGTTAGTTTCAAATGTTGGGGATGATATTGTTGATGTTGCTACATGTGTTGGAAGTAGTTGGATAGGTTGATGATGTTGCTACTGGTGCTAGAAATAGTTGAACAGGTTGTTGATGTTGTTACATGTGTTAGAGGTGTTGGTCCTATTGAGGAGTTTGGTAAACTAGGTCTCCATGTCCCTGACTTATTGTAGAGGTTATTGGATTATTTTATCATTTACAGGGCTTGTAATTGATGTTATGAAGGGTGTACAATTTTTTATGAAGGAGTGGATGCAGCTGGAAGGAGTTTTGACCTAAAGACCTTATATTTTTCCCTAAACTTTTCTCTGGACATTTGGAAGAAGGATTACGTGTGCAACTGTAGCCGATATTTTCCTTTTTTGTGGGTGCCACTAAAGCCTAAACTATAATTTCTCTACATTCCTCGTGTATCTCAGGTTAATTTATGTTTTTTCTATCTTGTCTTTTAAAAAATGTTTCATGTAAAGGTCAGAAAAAGTCAGGGATATTCTAGAAAGTGATTAAATTTAAAATATTCTTCATCAAGAGGAGTTAATTACAAGATCAAGTCAAGAAGTTCAATTTAGATCAAATGAGGTGTACGAATATAGTTTTTTTGAGCTTTGTATTTCTCAGAAATTATTGAGTTAATCATCTCAATTCATCTATATATTAGAGAAAGCTCAATGATAGTATGGTTTGATCTATTATGTGTTGAGTGAGAGTGGGAGTGCAGAAGACTGTGAAAGTTGTGAAGGATGTGATGTATATTTTCTTAAGCAATTTGAAAGAGTTGCAACAGATAGTAGAAGTATGTTTAAGTTAGAATTTTGTGCAGAGAGAAAGGAGATGATGTAGATATTATTTGCAGATCTTCTTGGTGATTCGTAGCATTCTGGTTATTATTCATTTTATTGGTTGTGTGAAACATTTGTTTGTGAGTACATTTATCTATCGCAGAGAGCGTTTTTGCTGAAGATTTTATCATATTTTCTTATGTAGTGTTTGATGTATAGATTGATTTTGTGTGGCAGATTATGCTATTGTATTGGAGCTTTCAATTGTGTTCTTTGAAGAGAATGTTTCTTTAGTGTTTGTGTTGACCAGATCTACAGTTCCAGTTTGAAACATTATGAAACATGAACCACATAGAGGAGTGGAGTTGGGTGACTTTGGAAAAAACAGCATAGGGAGCATATATCTTAATCTAATGGTGGTTTTCAAGTCCAATGGGTGTTGGGAGAGGCTTGTTGGTCATGGTGGCTTCCAATGGATTGGTGTCTATTGAGTCATGTGACAAAGAGGCTTCCTACTGATAGTAGCTACTTAAATCTCTATGTAATGAACTTGTTTAGCATAATAAAATATTTTGAGCAGCGTAGCACCAACAAGAGTGGTTTTTGACCTGAAGAGGGTTTTCCACCAAAAATATTTGTGTCCTTTGTGTTGAATGTTTTCATGGTTTTATGTTTATGTTTAATGCTATGATCTCTACTTATGTATTTCAGTTTATGCATGGTTTAAATGTTTAATTAATTGAAGAAAAAATTACAAGTTCCTCCACTATTGATTCACCCCCCCACCCTCAAGTAATGATTTAGTTTCTAACAATTGGTATCAGAGCAAGGCTCTCGATTGCATATTGATCACTGGAGAGTAGATATGGGGAGTTTTGACATAATTTTTTAAAAATTTTCAATATGGATCAACAAGAAGTTCCAATTCTTCACAGAGGTAAATTTGCAACATGGAAGGTGGAATTAGAATGTATTTGTCATCTCTTGATGTAAATATTTTTCTATCAGTATAATATGGTGTTAAATATTAATTTAATGGAAGGCTGAAGAGATTATTCTACACGAAAATTAAAGATTTGATATTCTTTATGTGAGACATTGTGAAACTACAAAAGAGATGTTGGACAAGTTGCAAAAATTATATTATGGAGGAAACTTGTCGATTTCAAAGAAGAATGAAGAATCTTTCCACTCACATGTTGATGAGTAGTAAAATGCAAAGGATTCTACACTTATTGCAGTGACAAATCATTGTCTCCTGACAAGAAAAAAGATGAAAACACCTGTGATAGAAATGATGACTCAAGCATTGATATAGAGGGACAATAAGAAGAGACCAACAAAAAAGATGAAGAGGAATCAAAGATAATGGCACTTGAGATAGAGATAAAAAATCTTATAGGTGAAAACCAAGATCAACTAAATTTATTTCAATTTTTTTATGAAAAGGAGTGTGCCTATAAGGAAGAAATTTTAGATTTGAAAACTCAGCTGGAAGAAGGAAAGAAAAATTGCAGGAGGAATGAGAAATAAGTAAAAGGAAATCAAGGATGAGCATCAAACATTGAAATTTGAAACAACCTCTACAAGAGAGGATCTAGAGATGATCAAATCTAGTGCTCAAGCAACTACAAGAAAATTCGAAAACATTGGAGCAAGTAGTAGAAACGTAAAAAGAGGAGAATCAACAACAAAATCAATAACCATGAAAAACCAAAAGAACAGGCAAATAAGAGTATCCCAAAGAAAACCAAGGAAGAATAATAGAAATGAAAAATATTATAACTATGGAAAACATGGACATATAACAATTATTTGTAGTAGTAGGGAGATCACATCCTCTCAACAAAAAGAGTAGCCAAAGGAGAAGCAATATCATGCATGCATGCAAAGAAAACTACCTTCATCTCAAAGTTCATTAGTGGCTAGGTATAATAATCTTTTTTATGATTACTATTTCTCAGGCAATGATTTTAGCCATAGGGATATTGATTTCAGGGCACATGCAAGGAATATAAATCATACTACCAGAAGATATTAGTCCATTCCTTAGTGCCTTGGTTACATAAGATGTTTTGTGTGTGAAATTATTGGCCATAAGTTCAAGGATTGTAAGTTTCCCATGTGTTATAGGAAATCCAATCAAAGATAGAAGAACATGCAAGGCCAACTGCATAAAAAGAAGGTAGATTAGCGTATGAAGGTTTGGAGGAGAAAGGATCAACAAGGATCTCCCACCAGAAACTGAGGCCTACATGGTCTCAGGGGGAGCATATGGCCGCATCTTAAGTTGCATGGGGATATTTGGAGGTGATTCCATATGGGAAAGAATGCATGAAGACAAATCTGCATATTAAAGAGATGCATGTGTTTAGGGGGAGTGCATGAGGTTTGAAGTGTTAATTTTATTTCTAACCTATTTTCTTTTTTAGCTTATCATCATTCAAAATGGCCACATATGGTTTATTGTTAGATTTTGAGCAGTTTCATGTTGATTTTTTATTGATGTTTTTGGAGGTATGGAAGCTACATGGTTGTCTTATGTGCATGGTCAAGTTGTGATAGGGGATGACACATTTAGGGGGGAAATTTGTGCTTGCTATTGATCTTGTAGAGGGTTTGCATTGTGCTCACTATTGAGGATCTTGTTATGTTTACTTTATATTAGATTTTTGTAGGAAAGTTGTTGAAGTAGGGCTTATTGTTTCTTCAATATTATATTATATATATTGAAGAAACAATAAGCCCTACTTCAACACCTTTCCTACAACAAACTCATGTATATATATTGATTGTACTCATCGTATTTATGTCATGTATTTCCATGCCTGTGGAGCTCTCGTGGAGATCAGATCATGATGTGTTGGAGTTAGTGCATCTAGATTATGCATATTATTGCTCATGTTTTATATATTAATATGTATGATATATGTTGTTGCTAATATGCATTTGGATAGCTGAGACATGATGATAATTTTGCATGGAAGGGGATTATGTTGTTGCTTATGATGTTTTGATATAATGAATGTTGTTGATGAGATATTGTGTACTTATATGGCTAGTTCATGATGTTGGTATTGCATGGAGAATGTATATCATTCCAAATGATGTTTTGATTTTTATGCTACTACTTCTTGAGAATTTGATGTCATTATATGAGGAGAGAGTGTGTTGACCTTGATGGCTTGAGGTCAAGCAAGTGATGAGTTTGTGCTGCTAATGGTGTTATATTGCTAGATCTTGTGTTGTTGCTATTCATGCATAGATTAGTTCTCTATTGGGACATATTGATGATTTTTGGGAGATTTCTTTTATTGGTTCATATGTTGATAGTTATGTTGTTGTTACTTATTTGTTTTTTTCCCAGAGCTAGAGTTGATGCTATAATACCATGCATTTATATTGATAAGCCTCATGTATATTTTGTGGTGGTGATGATGATGATGATGATATATATATCTATATATATAGATATATTCTACTACTTTTATTCCTTCTTCATATGTTGATGTTCATAGATGATTATGCAGTACATGCCTACGTGGAGCATGCTAGTTGTTGGTGGTTATCAAGGTTTTGTTGCTGGATTTTCATTGTTGGAGTGTTGATGGCCAAGGTGTTGAGAATGGCCATGTACTACAATATGCTTCATATAGTACTCCTATAGTTATTGCTACATATAGAGCCTATATATTTAGTCATGGAGGCCTTGTAATTGATGCACATGCTATGTATTGTATTTTTAATTGTTGTTGGATTATGGAGTGTATATTGTTCCTCATGGATGTCTTGAGCCTATATTTTATCATTATATTTGGCATGCAAAGAGGATAGAACTTTTGTGTGTAGATGTAAAATCCATGTATTCTTATCTTTTTATCTTGTTGGTGCATTTTTCATGGAGATACTCATGGTGCCTAGCACATATTTTCAATTAGCCATGTATGGGGTAATAGGTGTCCAGGTCATGTCTTATGTTGTATACCATTGATGTAGCCCTAGTGTATTGGGTGAATGATGTAAACTTGGGTCCATAGAGTCATTGGTTGGTGATAGGTATGTTTCTAGTTTAGTTATATGTCAGTCATATATTGTACTTGTCACAACCATGTATTTTCTCCATGAAGAATTATATTGTATGGTACTTAATTGTGCATCATTGTATATCAAAGTGGTGCAGTGGATGTGTTTCTACAACAACAAATAGAGTGTGCTTTCACTTCTATTACATGGTTAGGGGGAGCATGTTTAGTTTTAGAGATTGCATGGCATTGACTAGAGACATGTTGGCAACTGAGTTCCTTGTTTTACATTATTATATTGGAGGAGATACATCCATGGTTTGTATCCATTTTGTATTGGCATGATTTTGAGTTTTACAAGGGAGGTACTTCTCTCATCTAACACATTATTTGCACTGTTATTTAATTATGGTTTGGCCATTTACCATTGATGTCAAAGGGGGAGAAAATTTGCATTGTGGATATTAGCTTCAGAGTTGGAGAGTTTATGGAGATCAACCTTAGATGTTGGAGATCAGGTTGAGGTTGACATCAATGGCAAAGTGGGATTTTGTTGGAATTTTAGTGTTGGCATTCATGTCAATAGGGTCTTGGTGGCAGTCCTTCTTGTGTTTGTGATGAGCGTTGTTGGCATGATTCATAGGTACAATGTTCATTGGTTGATGTATTGATGTGATATAATTGTTGTTAGCATTGGTGTCAACATACATATGACTTAGTGCAGGAAGTAGAGGTTGAGTATAGATGTCCTGGAGTTAGTTGCATATGTTGAGGATGGTGTTGATGATGTTGTTATAGCTATTGGAAGTAGTTAGAGAGGTCATTGATGTTGCTACAGTTGTTGGAAGTAGTTGGATGGTTGTTGATTCTACTAAAAGTGTTAGAGGTGCTGTTCTTGTTGAGGATTTTGGAAGACTAGGTCTCCATGTCCCTAACTTGTTCCATAGGTTCTTGGCTTGTGTTATCAGTTTCCGATATTCTCACTGATGTTCTTAAGGGTGTATAAATTTTGATGGAGTGGATGTATATGGGAGAAGTGTTGACCTGAAGACCCTATGGTTTTCCCTACACTCTTCCCTGGCCATTTGGAAGAAGGCTTATGTGTGTTGCTAAAATCCTTCTATCAAAAATTTCCAGTATCATGCATGTAGTTGTAACTGATATTTTCTTTTGTTGTGGGTATAGAGGAAGCCTAAACTAGAATTTTTCCACATTCCTCATGCATCTTAGGTTAATTTATGGTTTTTCCTTCTTTCCTCGTTTGAAACCTTTCATGTAAAGTTTAGAAAAGTTTAGGGAGCTTCTAGAAAGTGGTTAACATTAAAAGTATTCTTCATGAAGTGGAGTTAGTGGTAAGATCAAGTCAAGGAGTTGCATTCAGATCAAATCAAGTGTATGTTTTTTTTTTGCTGAGCTCAATAGTTCTTGGTAATTATTGATTTAATCATTTCGTTTCATCTATATATTGGAGAAATCTCAACGATAGTATAGTTCGATGTGCTATGTGTTGAGAGAGAGTGAGAGTGCAGAAGCGTGTGCAAGCTGTGAGGATTATGACATGGATTTCATGAAATAGTTTGCAGGAGTTGCAGCAGATAGCGAAAGTCTGTTTCAATCCAAATTTTATGTAGAGAGTGAGGAGATGATGTAGAGATTTGTTTTAAATATTCTTAGTGATTGGTAGTATCATGGTTATTCTTCATTTTATTGGTTGTGTAGCATTTGTTTATGAGAAAATTTATCTATTAGAGAGCTAATTTTTTCCCAACCTTTTATTAGATTATCTTATGCAGTGATTGATGTATATATTGAGGTTGTGTTATAGGTTTTGGTATTTTATCGAAGATTTTGATTGCTTTCTTTGAAGAGATTGTTGTTGTGGTGTTCGTTTTGAGCATATTTGTGGTTCTAGTTTTGAACATTTGAAAATGTGAATGACATAAAGGAGTGGAGTTGGATGACTCAGGAAAAATCAGTGTACGAAGAAGATATCTCAATCCAATGGTGGTTGGAGAGTTCATTGGGTGTTGGGCAAGGCTCGTTGGTCATGGTGGCTTCCAGCAGATGGGTTTCTGTAGAGTCATGTAAGAAAGAGACTTCCTACTAATAAGAGCTAGCTAAATCTATATGTAATGAAATTTCTTAAGGTAATAACAAATTTTGAGTAGAACAATAGTAGTAAGGGTGGGTTTTGACCCAGAGGGGGTTTTCCACCAAAAATACTTGTGTCCTTTGTGTTGAATTTTTTCTAGGTTTTATTTTTATGTTTGATGCTCTAATATTTTCTTATATGCTTCAGTTTATGAATTGTTTAAAGGTTTAATTAATTGAAGAAAAAATTATAAGTGCTTTCACTGATGATCCCCCCCCCACTCCTTAATAGAAATCTAGTTTATAACATTCCTTTCTCCACACACCCATTTTCTTACATGAAACTTTCTTCCTTAAATGCATTAATAAGCCAAAAATGTTAATTAATTGATTAATTGGTTTCGTAGAAAATGTTTAAAACTTAAACATTTCATTTTAATGCTCAATGAATTTCATTCAAGATGTGTTCTATGAATTTCTATGTGTACAATACTTAGGTTGATGGTTCAATGCTTTAGTTCTCCCTATCTATGAACTAATATAATAGGCCTCCTTTCCAATAATATTTGAACATTCAAAAGGTCAAATATTTTCGTTAATAAATAATGTGGGTTTAGTAAGCATGCCCAAACCAAGGCTTTGATTTCCATAATGGTATACATTGATTCTACAAGTGAGATCAAGCTTATCATTTCCAAATTAGGATGTAATCCATTTCCTACATAATGTTGTGACTTCCCCATTAGCAAGATCAATTGGTCAGACTTGTCATTGAGATATATTCCTAGGAATATGAACTCCTACCAAGGTACATACAAAATATAAGCTATGAGGATAATAATCTCCTTTTTTTGTGTGGAGAAAATCTATGTGAGGAGTGTGGGGACAAGTATGAGAAAGAAATGAATGTGTGCATAGAGGGACATGTACTAGCCTACACATCCTTTCTTTGCACACTCTATTCAAGTACACCATAATCTCCAGTATTTATGTGAAGTCGGGGAAGTATTCCATTACTTTCTCCGAACACTTGATTCACACTAAAACTCAAATATTTATGTGAAGACGGGGAAGTTTTCCATTACTTTCTCTAAACACTTGCTTCACACTAAAAATTTAAAAGCTAAATTAAAATTAAAGAATTCAAAAAACTAATAATAGTTTTTAAATGTTAGTTTCTAGAATAATGTGAAATGGTAGAAAAAATATCAAGTCAAGTTAATAAATTGGGTTGTGGAGATAGTTAATCATCTATCCTTATTCTGCACCCAATATACACATAAACCAATCTTTTCATGCCCCAAAAATTAGCAAGCCAAAAAAGCTAATTAATTTATTAATGTGTAGTATTGTGCACAAGGAAAGTGTGTGGAAGAACAATGTGGAGAGAGAATGTATGAGGATATCATAACACTTCATCCTTAAATGGATTAAAAACACACTTCATTAAATATTGGATATTAATTGTTCAATTCGGAAATGTGGAATCTCTAATATGCTTAGTATTTCAGAAATGTGAATACTAAGATTCATTGACTCTATTTTTATATGAAAACATTGCCCTAGAGTGAAACAAGATGACAGAGTAAATTCCATTAAGCACTTGAATGGTGTCTTGATTACACTTTGATTCGTTGAATAAATGTTGAAAATACTTATATTTATTTCCAAGAATGTTTTAGTTAATCATGGGATTAAGCCTTATGTTTTTTGATTTTGTAAGAAAACTTTGTTCTGTGTTTTTGTATAAATTTCTTGAGATCTGTATCCCAAATTGAACAACGAATTCGAAATCATATGGGAAATAACATTTCCCTAAATAAGCAATAACTGAATCCAATAAAACCATTGTTTTTCGTAATATTATTACATAAATCAAAATAGAATCAAAATTAGGATATTAATAAAATAGTATGTTGACATCAACTTCTAAACTGTGCCATACATAGCAATCGTGAAATGAAATTATATGAATTGGTCTACCTTGAGTATGAATTTAAGAAAAGTAGACATAGTTTATAGAAACTGATATTGGAACAATCCTTTTTTATTACAAATTAAGAAAATCAGTACTAGTCATATTAATGACAATCAGTGGTAAATTAATACCATTAAAATTGATATCAATCAAATTTCATTTCAGAAATTTGATTTCAATCATGATAATGATCAATGATGGCCTGTGAAACACTATATGTAGGCCTCTTATCTTTGAACTTGTGTCTGATAGCTTTGGGAAGCAATTTTATTCATTTTTTCTGAAACTTAAGAGAGTTAATGAGGTTTGTGCTATAGGGTAAAATGCACAGTGTATGGAGAATGGAGATACCCTCAAAGGTCTTGCCAGGACCTTTGGTAGACTGTAAGATTATCTACAGCTATCATGAGGTTACATACATGTCCATAAACAATAACTAACTATCAAAGAAAAATGGATTGATTACCTCAAGCCTCTGCGTAGATTTTCTAGAGAGCGCAATGCAGCTAGGTGGAAGTCACCTAAGTCAGCTCCAGATCAAGTCTTGCACATAGAAGAGACAAGCATAATCACAACATACAACCGTGATAACTAATATATGAATACATAAAAGACATCTAATTAGACATAACTAAGCTACTCATGCTAAAAAGTATTGGACAAACAAGTAAATGAATGATAGTACCAACACCACGGAGTAGACAGTACAACTACAGTTCTATATAATTGTTGGAAGAGTGATTACAACCATCTGTTGCATCAACCTTCCCTTACCCCTCCAGAATCTCTCTCTCTCTCTCCCTTCTTACCAACTTCTTATGCTTAGATTTGAGAATATGCTCAATAATCAAGTAAGATATCCTTTCAAATGATCTGACCTCTATCACCATAGCCCTAGCTTTCCCTATGTAGCAATTGAGTTAGGGTTTCCAAGTTCCTCCATGAGTCTCTTAAGGTAAAAGAAATGATGTTGCCTTGCATTTTAGCTCTTTCCCATTTACCTCTTTCATTAGGATTTAGAAATACCACAAATAGGTCAAACTTGAGATGTTTCCTTGCTTTTCTGAGTGGATTTAGGAGGGAATACAGAGATATTTATGAGTCAATTTGATCCTTTGACCTCTAGATGCTCATTAGGATCCAATAACACTATTCCTGAACTAACAACTAGAGTTAGTAGGGTCACTAACGCTCCCTTAGGGTTACAGAGAATCTTTTATAAAGCATGTTGTCAATTTAGCTTGCATTAGTGTGGAAACAAGGCTTGTGATCTTGGTCTTTGCTTCAACTATCATGTCTTTCCACTCTAAGCTGATGAGGGGGTCATTTTGTTGTATAACAGATGCCCCCTAAAGTGTGAGATCAGAGGCTGTGACGATGGCTGAAATACTTTACTTAACTGTAATTTTTCTTCTTCGACAAAAAGAGAAAGAGGATTGGAGCTTTAGGTGGTACTAGAAACCTAATAAAACACAGATATATAAAACAACTAAAATCATGTCCTGAGTCGAGCATTCCCATGCTCAATAGCTATGTCAGAGTGATTTTCACATAAAAGCAATATGACGGTGCTGGTCGCCAATAAGCACAATGCGGATCCAGTGTCATAATAGGATCATTTTGATGAGATGTCTCTAAAAAACAATATGTGCAACTTGGGAGAGGAAACGAGGCTGAGTGATGCAAGCCTGTACCCAAGGTCTTGATTTCCGCTTCACCGAACACTTTATGTGGGATTGGCCGCCAAAGTAAGTTATGATAGATGGGGCCATTTGTAAGTTTGTACAAGTTTGGGATATCCAATGTTGCCAAGAAAGGTAGAGTGTGTGGTGCCCCTGACTCGGACCAAGGTGATGACATATGACTTGAGGATCCTTGCATTCGTCCCATTGTTTGAGTCCCAATATTATACATAGGTTGCATGCTATAGTAGTTTCCTTAGGGTATGGCATTGTAGTGTGGAATTTCCATGGGGATTGTGATGTTGGGGTATAGAACTTCCCCTGGGATAAGCAGTGTCCCCTTGACTCATTTGAAATTGTGAGTAGGGTGCCCCCATGGATTGGTTGGGACCTCCTTGAGGATTCACGCCCACCACAGAACTAACCATATGTCCTTGATTGACATAAGGAACCCTCATGTCAATGAGTCACTGACCATGCATGCCTAAAAATGGAGGGGGAACTATTATGATCCTGACCAATATATGCATATTGGGAGTGCCCACAGATACTTGAATCTGGGGGTTTGAACTGTACAATGGATGTCATCCATATTGTTGGTTGAAGGGACCCACGCTAATCGTGTTATATTGAGCATTATAAGGAGCGTTGTATGTAGCACTTGTTGAAGATATAGATTTTGACACTAAAGGGATGGAACCTGACATAGGCTGGGTTCCACTCATGGAAGGTGTCATGTCAGGGTTTGTATATGGGACAAATGGGATAGTCGGGTTCACCATCAATGGTGTGGTGGTGACTGTCGACTAGGGAGTGGTGGGGGACCAAAAGTGTCCACCAAGTTCCATGACCCATTAGTTGTCGACAGGATGGATGGAAATGTTCCAACTAAATAAACAGGGACTACATATGCCACGAGAACCAAGAGTGGGTCCAACAGATTTGTGAGCAGAGGGTTAAAGGGAGGAAGAATTCTTGTAGTAAAGAAATCCTCCGGTAAACTTGAATCGTCGGTTGTCCAAATAGATTCCGTGTGAGATATTGGAGACTAATTTCCCAAAGATGGGGAATCCAGCTCACTGGAGCTCGGCAGATCTTCCATAATGAGTGAAGGAAGTCCTAAAAATTGTCTAGATTGATGACAAGGGCCGGATGTAGCAACGATGACCATTAATTTTATCAATAAATTTTATCATGATATTTGTTAAAGTCTCAACGATAACACTCAGGTACCTAAAAAATATAAAAAAATACACTAAGTTGATCAATCCGTAAACAGAGGGAAATGACCATTTCTGATAAGCACCAATCACTGGAGATGAAACCTAGTATCACAATGAATAACAAAGAGAGCTGGCCAAATGTATAGTTACGATTACTCCAGAGCTTCACCCGAACCTCAGATTGAGGAGCCAAATACTCTCGTGAAGATGAGCACCCTCCCAAAAACTAAAGAGAGAGTAGGTCTATCAATGTTAGATACTAGGGTTGTCCAGCCCACTTACCTTGTGTAAGTCCCTAAAAGTTCGGCCACTAAGGATACCTTAGATCACAGACACTACCGAGGGGGACACAGTCGGAGATAGTATGCTATGTGGGCAGGATACCTAAGTCCTCGACTCAACTCCGAAGTCCTTGAAGGGATTCCCAATACACAGAATTCCCAAAGGAGTTGCAAGCAAAGGTGGTCTACCTTCACTTAAAATCTGATGTTGTCTCGTATTTAGCTCTGCTTTGACTAGAGTGGTCCCGATAGTATGAGTGCAGAAGGAATTTCCTCTCTTTTAATGGCACTAGTTTTGGTTTCTAATCTTGGGCAGTTTACTCACACTGCCTATCCCATGATCCTAGCCTAAACTAGTGTTTATTTTCTCTATAAAGAGTTACTGATTGATTTTAGGTAAATTTTGTGTGTACTTTTTTAGTCTCTTCGGTAGGGGAGTTGATGTATGAAATGTGGTGGGACTTTGACTCAAAAACATGCAAAAGAAAATGCTTAAAATATATTCAATTCGATGAAACAAGTTGTATTCTATAGGTGAGAGCCTTTCACGTATTCGTATTTTTTCCATGTATCCTATTCATTATAACACATGCATAACCGACAAAAATCTTTCCAATGCTTTCTAACAACTATTTGAAATCAAAATAAAGCAGATTTTAACCAGCTAAGCAGAAGAGTGAATAAAAAAATTGTTGATTTTTCTCTGATAAAAAATTTCTTAAGAAACAAAAAAAAAAAAACTTATTTCCTAAAAAAAATTATTTTAGGACACCGATCTTGCTAACAAAATGCAGCTGTAGATCCTTTTCAGTCCATGAGCAGGCTTCCCATCCCTTTGATTTTATAGACACAGTTGTATGTCAATATTTGGGGGACTAACACTCTGTAGTAGTAGCCACAAAGAGTTATTGGATCCACTAACGCACTATTTGTGTAGATACAAAGCTTTATAAATCTTTGTTTACTCTGCTAACCTGCATTAGTGTGGGAAAATATTTCAAAACATGGCTCTTAGGATTAGATTCAAGGCTGAATATATGAAGGCAGAATGTAGCAAGGTTTTGGTGAGTCAAAAAGGGAATGCAAAAGTATAGGGAGGTCTTAGAAGGAGGAGGAAATTGGGAACTGTCTGGGTGAACCAAGAACTAGATGTATAGTCCCCAGCGGAGTCGCCAATTCTGCTATAGGATAAAATGCATGGTGTATGGAGAATGGAGATACCCTCAAAGGTCTTCCCAGAACCTTTGAAAGACTGTAAGATTATCTGCAGCTATCATGAAGTTACATGCATGTCCATAAACAATAATTAACTATCAAAGCAAAGTAGATTGATTACCTCAAGCCTCCATGTAGATTTGCTGGAGAGCACAATGCAGCTAGGTGGAAGTCCCCTAAGACAAAGCCAAATCAAGTTCTCCACATAAAAGAGACAATATAATCACAACATACAACCTTGATAACTAATATATGAATACATAAAAGTCATCTAGTTACACATAAATAAGATACTCATGCTAAAAGGTATTGGACAAACAAGTAAATGAATGATAGTACCAACACCATGGAGTAGACAATACACCTGCAGTTCTATATTAATGTTGGAAGAGTGATTGTAACCATCTGTTGCATCGCCCTTCCCTTACCCCTCCAGCTTCTCTCTCTCTCTCTCCCTTCTTACCAACTTCTTATGCTTATATTTGAGACTATGCTCAACAATCAAGTAAGCTAGCTTTTCAAATGATTTGACCTCTATCACCATAGCCCTAGCTTTGCTTATGTAGAATTGAGTTAGGTTGCCAAGTTCCTCCATGAGTCTCTTAAGGTAAAAGCAATGATGTTGTCATTATTTTCAGCTCTTCCCATTTTCCTCCTTCATTAGGATTTAGAAATCCCACAAATAGGTAAAACTTAAGATGTTTCCTTGCTTTTCTAAGTGGATTTAGGATGGAATATAGATATATTTATAATTCAATTCGCTCCTTTCACCTCTAGATGCTCATTAGGATCCACTAACGTTGTTCCTGAACCAAAAACTAGAGTTAGTAGGGTCACTAACACTCCCTTAGGCTTATAGAGAAGCTTTATAAAGCATTTTGTCAGTGTTTAGCCAGCGTTAGTGTGGAAACAAGGCTTGTGATCTTGGTCTTTGCTTCAGCTATCATGTCTTTCCCCTATAAGCTGATGAGTGGGTCATTTTGTTGTATAACAGTTCGATTTATCATATGTCTAATGTCTTTTGAATTTCCATAATGTTGTGGTAAGCCCACTAGCACTGAACTCATTTAGAAAAGCTCTAGGCAAGTGATCTGCTTCTTTTCTTCTATAACTAACAATTTTTAGCAGGATTTTCTTTATTGGTTGTCAATTTTTTTCTAATTTTTCTAAGTCTTGTTGGTAATATTATTGTTAGAAATCTCTTCTATTGAACTACCTTCTAAAATTATTTTTTTTGAAGCCAAAATTCATTTAAATGGAAATTCTACCAGGATTTTAGAAGATGATTTTGATATTCTTGGCACTATTAATTTGAAGTTGCACTAGACTGTATCGTCATATTTTCAAATAACTCTTAAATTGAATGAGGAAGGTGGAGGATGGGGAGGAACACTTTGTGGCCTAGAATACCATGGTTTGGTTGTTACTATTGAAATTCTAATACCAAGACAAATGGATGAAGGGAAAACTGGTAGAAGCATGGAGGTAGAGTTATATGCACTGATAAAACATATTTTAATTCTTAGCCAAGATATCTTAATTCTTAGACAAGATATCTTAATGCTAATGAATAACATATTGGAACTTTAGCAAAGGCTTAGGTGGTTGAAATATGAATTGGATGCCATAAGAATGCACTTAAAATATTTCTTGCAAAACATGAATGGAGAAAACAAACCTCCTTTCTCGAAACAAAATCAATAGGAGCACTAACCTCCAGTAACTATCATTGATTAACAAATATTTTTTTACCAAATTTTACTACTTTCTCATCCAATTTTGAAATTTCCTATATAATGAAATTTATTTATTGCAATTTTCTAGATGCAGTAAAACAAATATTTTTATACTTTTTGGAAACATATAGTTGAATAATCTAATAATGTTGTTGTTAATCAAGGTTGTCATTAATGTTAATATGGAATTGACTTAGATGTCAATATTCTTGAGATGCCCGGTTCCAAATGATGATGAAATGACTCTTGGTGGTTGGTTGACTAGGATAACATCAATGGAGATGTCAAATCACAAAGAAGACAAATATCTAATGAAGGAAGCCCTAAGAAGTACCTGAACAAACTATGACATTGCCAAGTGTCAATCATGTCCTAAATTATAATATAAAACCTCATGATGTGAAGGTTACACTTAATGAACGTTAGAAGATTAGATGATGACATGGAAGATATCATTTGATGGTTGGAAGACTATCTTACTATCTTGGAACTTTCCTAATGATGAAGTTGCCTATATCATATCACTACACTACACTAGTACATAATGACACTATGACATATAAAGATGACATGGATGAAGCATATCATGCTGACATTATGACCCTATAACAATGAAGAACCCAAATGGCCTTACTTTCCATGAAGCCATTTTCTCCTACCTCCAATTATGCACTAATTTATAACGAGTATAAAAAAATGTTTTTTCACTAACTTAAAAGGTAATCTCTCAATATGATGCCTATACCATCTCTTAGAGCGTAATATTTCCTTTCTAATGA
Organism: Pinus taeda; assembly: GCA_000404065.3. Classification (NCBI taxonomy): domain Eukaryota; kingdom Viridiplantae; phylum Streptophyta; class Pinopsida; order Pinales; family Pinaceae; genus Pinus; species Pinus taeda. The sequence goes on from APFE031565085.1 coordinate 94,984, forward strand.
GATCTTACTTGGCCCGAAAATCTGAATAGTTTGGGAGATATAAATTTTTTAAGTTAAGGATATTATTCTCAACATTGAGCCGACCTATGCTCAAGGACAAAAGTCGGCCTCCAAACAGGGACATGTATTTTTGTTTTGTTGTGCAAAAATCACTATATATTCGTTATTCTGACTTCATTTATGAGAAAGTAATTCGGTCATCTAATAAAGAAATGATATAAGTGCTGAGGAGAGAAGATTAAGGATGAAAAGGAAGGAGATATTCTAAAATTCTTTGTTTGGGCTTAAATATAATACATAACTGCATTGCAATTTCTACGAAAGCATTAGAAAAAAGTGACATATGTACCCTCAGACATGTGCATCCTTTTTAGTGGCTCAGACCTACTGTAAGGACACTTGGAATTGGTGCAGTGATACGTTGAACAATGAATAAGAGGCTTCATCAGTGATACATTATAGTGTACCTTTGGGTAGTAACACTTGAAGTTCAGAAAAACTTGTAAAGATTTCAGTTTATTTAATAGTCAAGGAGACTCAGACAGGTGATCTTGGCACAGTTCTAAGGCTCAGACTTACTAAAGCTTAAGGCTGGTGTGTAGTAGTTAGGAAATTATGGGATAAACTTACACATATACCCTCCAGTACCTTGGACCTTTGAAAGTATTATTTCAGACGTGTAAGTGCTTAAATTGCAATGACCTATTGCTATATGTTGGCATAATGAAGTGAAATCATGTGACATTTTGAATCCACTCTTAAATGACTAATTGAAGGATTAAATACACTTGAAGCCATCATTTGAAACTAATTTAAAGGCACTCTTGAAACAATATTGAGCATACTTGTGAACTTAGAAAAAAAAACTCATCTAGCATCCTAAGACAATTGGCTTGATATCTTTAAGGAGTAAACAATCATTGTCAAGGCTTGGATTAGATTTGGTGTAGTCTGAAAGAGTTATATGTGTGTGTGTGTGTGTGTGTGTGTGTGTGTATACTTTAGACTTATATAAAACATGGACTATGGATCTTGGGCTATAAATTGAGTGTGATAACTTCAATCTACTTGTAGAAATCTCTTGGAGCTACTCTTAAGGAGCTTGCTAAATCTAATACCTATTGAAGACACTCTTAGATAATTTCTTTTAAAACAACCCGAAACACTGTTGAAGGTTATTGAGACACTCTTTGGAGAACCTTTGTAAACCTTCTTAGTTGAACACATTGGGAAACATTATTTGCAGACCTTGAGTCTTGGAGATTATGTTGAGGGCCTCATGGTGTGACCTTGGAGACTTTGATTGGGTAACATGAAGAAAAATGGTGAAACCTTCGATAAGAAAAGGTTGTCATTGGTGATGTAACATGGATACCAAATTGAAGAATAAGTGAAGATTGACAGGGCTTGTTGAAGAAGACATTGGAAATCATGAAGTATAACCAATAATATCTTGACAAGGTAAAGCTAAGGGTTTGAGCCAAGAGGTTGAAGCCTTGAAAAGACAAGGTTGGTGCTTTAGAAGATAGGGTCATAGCCCCAGAGGTTTGGAGTCCTCAAGAAACTAGGTCCGAGCCTAAACCAGATATAGGGTTGTAGCCCTTGAGGTCAATGCCTCAAAATTGACAAGGTTGGAGCCTTGGAAGTCCAAGTCCGTGCTTGGAAAATAGATGTTAAAGCCTAGGAGATTGAAGATTGGTGTCTTCATCTAGGGTTGGAGCCCTACATATATTGTACTTGATTTATTGAAGAAATTAATAAAAGTATGTATTCTTATTTTTCATTTTCTATTCTAAATATAAGTGATCTAACTAGTAAAAGTAACAATTGAAAATGAATATTGATTAGCCCCCCCTCGGTATTTCCAACAATTGGTATCGGATCCAGTACCTTCACTCAAAGCCTAGCATCTTGAAGGTTTATCCTTAGAACACAAATGGAAAATCCAAGGAAGAAAGCCTTCAATCCTCCTAAAGATGTCTCTTCCTAAACCATGAAAACCAAAGACAATCAAATTGAGAAAGTTCTAGCGTTCAATGGAAACTTTGATGTATGCAAGGCAAGAATGAGAAATTTCTTAATGGCTCAAGGCCTTAGAGTATGGGAATTAGTGATTACTGATAGCACGATGGATGATGTATCCAAGGAGTACAATATAAGACAAATGAAGACAATTTTGAATGGGCTACCAAATTATATAAAGGTCAATTTGGAAAAATGTTCATCAACAAAAGATATATGGGACAAAATTCATGACCTTCACTCAAAAGTAGCATTGACCATGAACTCTAGTCAAGAAAATGATGGAAATAAAGAAGGAAATCCATAACCCATTAAGGAAGTTTAAAATATGAATGATGGCATCAAGGCCAAAGAATACCTAGAAGAAAAAGAAAGAAAAGAAGGATTTGAAGAAGATCCCCTGACTAAACGTATAGCTTCCATGGAAGAGATTAACATATTGAAAAATGGAAATGAGGAACTTAAAAAGAAAGCACAAGATAGTGACCATGAGAAGACAAGGAGGTAAGTTTACCTTTTCAAGCTTCAAGTACATGAAAGAGATAAGGATCTCACTAAAATTAAGGAGGAGTTTCATTAAAACAAAAGAAAGCATTAGGAAGAAGTCATATCCATGACAAATTAATTGGATAAGGCAAATAAAAGGGAAGAAACTTTTTCAAGCCACCTTGAACAAAGACTCAAGATCTTGAACAAACTTGAGGCAGAGATTGGTCAATACAAGGAAGAGATCTCCTCCCTTAGATGTAACCTAGAATATGAGAGGAAACAACTACAAGGAGCTGAGAAGGTGATGGAAGCTTTAGCATTCATAGAAGGACAAGTTGATGAAGAAAAAAGGAGAGAAACACCATGATATGCCAAATAAAAGAAAAGGATGATGACATCACCAATTTAAGATTATAAATCACTTTTGTTAAGGCCCAATCATGTGAAGAAACCAATATGAAGGAAGAAATGGAGATCATTCTATCAAAGAAGGATGAAGAATGTAAGAAAATGAAGGAAGAAATTGTCTTTCTTAATGAGGAAGTTGACTTTCTGAATAAGAAATTGAAAAGTTCTCAAACCCTAGATAACATCCTAAGTCATCAAATCTCTCCCCTTGATAAACCAGGTCTTGGCTATGTAGATGAATCCTCAAGCAAGAATGATAATGCTTCAAACAACAAGGATGTGAGGAAGCCAAAAAGAAATTGTGATGCTCCCAGTTCCAAGAAAGGCAAGGAGAAGAGTCAAGACAACCATGAAAGAAATCTTATTGCAAGGAGAGTTACATATGGTGTCAAGAATACAAAAGATAATGAATATCATCAAATAATCCCAAGGAAAAAAGACTTCATAAGTACATCAATGAAATCATTATATCCTAGGTACCAAAGTATATTTCTTGGTTATTTCTATCTTCTACAAACTTTGGGCACATGGAAAAAGATTGTAGGGCATATCATGAAGAGAAATATAATGGTCCCCATCAATCTCCTAGAGGAAATTTTACAAGAAGAATTCATGATTTCTATATGAGGGTGGGGGTTGGGGGAGATAATGTGCAATGCACATTACTCCCCACCCCCATAACGCATATTAATTTCCCCCACCCCCACAATGCACATTAACTCCCCCACCCCACTCTCATATATGAAGGTGGGGGTGGGGGGAGTTAATGTGCACCAATGAATAACTATTATTCATGAAGAAAATAAGCAACTTGACAAGGGGAGTACTTAGGCACCTTGTTTTCAATTGATGTCAAAGGGTGAGAGAATTTTGGAAGGGCAAGAATATTGCCATCAATGACAAAGCGAGAGATTGTTAATCAAGGTTGTACTTGATGTCAATATTTACATGCCAGCATTGAGCAACACCTGTGAAGGGAATAATACTCCCCCTGTCAAGTTGCTTATTTTCTTCATGAAGAGAAACAATAACTGTGAAGGGAACAAATAATGTTAAAGTCCCCCTATATCGGATGGGTTCCTGGATATCCTCAATGTCTTCAGATTTTGTAGAGCCTCTCTCCTCTATAATGCATAAAACCCAGCCAAAAAAATATTTGATCTCAATGAGAACTCAAATGAAAAATATTATGGTGGGTGACAATGATAATAATGAGAGCTGCAACAGTGATTGCAACAATGAAAATAATCGAAAGTGAAGAATGAATGTAAAACCCTTCTATTTATAACAAAATATTAGGTTATTCTTGAATAATTAGCAATAATAAAATATTATTAACCCCATTCTATAATTAACCATTTGGAATATTTTATTATATTTGGTTTGGAGGGAAAAAGTATTTAAACTTTAAATAAATAAATGATTTATTTATCATCTAAGAAATATGGTTAAGGAATAATAAACAAATAATGATTTATTTAAGTATTCCTAGGGGATTTAGTCAAACTTGATAAGGAATAATAACTAATTTTTCCTAGGGAAAAATAAGATAATTAATGATTTATCTATTTATTTCTCATAATTGGGTCAAATGTGACAAGCAATATTAATCAAAAAAATAGTTTAATTAATTATTCCTAGAAGATAATTAAATAAACAGTGATTTATTTACTTATTCTTCATGGGTTTAATTATAAATGACTTAAAAAATGTGGTTTATTAAGTAATTTCTCATAGTGAAAGAAATCTTGTTATGGTAAAATTGGCCCTACCTGGTGTACTTCGATTCATCTATTAAATTATGGCTAGATGATCAATTTTTTGTAATAACAAATTTCCCCACAATGCACGAATGTTAGGAGAAAAATGTATGGATGCAATCACTAGAAAACAAAGTGGAGTCAGAGAGAGAGAGAGAGACCAGTGGAGTTGAAGTGAAAGAGGATATTGACAAAGGGGGTCAGACCAATGCAAGTCTCCTTTTATGTTGTTGTACCGGATCTCAATGAGGTGGGAAAGGCATACCTATACTCACGAAGATAACATAGTACAAAAATAATGATGCGCCCAGAAACATGAAACTAAGAAATAAAATACATATTGAATGCTAGCATAAATGAGCTAGAAAATAATACAATGTGTCCCATATACATAATGCACCTAGAAAGAACATGAGCTAGAACTTAATACAATAACATCTAAGTACATGAGATATAATGGCCCTTCCCTCATAGAATGGGTGGGAGGGAGGGTATAATAACCAAAGAATCCCTCCTGAACAAGAAAGGCTTTGCAAAACTAAATGGATCATCTGAAGGAGACATGTATGTCATGAGTGTTGTAAGTGGCAAGAACTGAACCCATCAAATTTGCATAACTACATATGAGGTTGTAGTATAATATGAAGGTATTTGGGCATGTGGGTGGATACCTAAAGGACCACCCCCTCATGAGGTCTGAAACATCTCACACACACCCAGGAATCACTGGTGCAATCTTCTACATCACTGGACCATCAAGTGTATGAATCACAAAAATGAAACAATCAAGTCAAAAGGAAATCATGATTCCCTTTGCTTGATCTGAGGCACCGAATAAGAGTGGAAGCTAGAACCAAGATAAACTACCCTCTAGGTCATTATTCTCGGATAGATGTACTGATGTCAATAGAATAAGGCCCACCATAGGTGAGGGAATGAGGATCCTCAACTAAGGCACGAGGGAAAATAGTAATGTGACGAATGGACTGACACTAGGGATAATTTGGAAGATGGAACTAAGGGACAAATAGACGACTTCCCTTGTTAGAGCATAAAGTGCATGGTTGACCTGGAAGAGACTAACTCAATTCTAGAGGGGATGGGGGATAATATGACTACAGGCCAAATTGGGCAACATGGGATAAATGGGATGCAAATCTAGATGGAATAATGTGGCATGGTTTAATGGGATGTGAAACAGGCTCCATGGATGAAAAGGTGACTCATCATAGAATGCTCTGAACAAGGGTGACTTGTTGACGCTGCCACATAGAATAGGCCTGGTGGAGACCATGAAAACATTATCAAATGATGGTTTCTCATGACGAAATTGAAATGTGAGATGAAAAGTGCCAAGGGGAGGTGGTCCCCAAAGTAAAAGCATCGTATATGAAGAAATTTGATTTTAAGAGGTGACGAAGTGACCCTTTTTGTGAAAATGGATTCGGGGTAAAGTTTCAAATCATCAAACTCTAAGAAAGACCCATTATAATACTCGATAAGAGCTTTCAAATGGTGTTGATGGTTCATCAAACTGAGGTATGGTTTGGTTGCAATGGGTGACAGACAAACTGTGGGTTTTTCTCTAAAAGGATGTTTTCCCTACAATTTGAATTATTGTTCTGAGTTATGGTGAATTTTAGAGAGGAGGAGAAGGCCCTAAATATTTTGGGGATCATAGTGGACAAAATAACAGTTAGAATCAAGATAAATGATTTTCAGGTAGGTGGCCTTACTCATATCTTCAGTTTCAGTGCTTTATTTTCATGTCCCATGGCTCCCTGGGAGACCCCTACTCCTCTTCTCAGCCGAATCACACTTTTTGGGCCCAGAACTGTGATCTAGCTTGTAGGAAAGAGAGGAAAACCTACAATCTTGCAAGTTTTGGTAAAAAAACTGCAAGTTGCAGTTAGGGATGGGAAAGGTCTGTTAGCCTTGTGGGGGTTGTATGTTGATCAGTGAAGGCCAATGTTTTCTTCTCTAAATTGACATGACATGTGGTGTTTTGCAGGTATGGCAGAGTTGAAAATCAACTGGCATGAGAGATATTTAGACACCCTTCGATCTGAGATTTAGAGGCATCACAGGGTTCGAGGGGCGTTAGCTCACTATGGGGTTCTCAAGCTGCTAGAGAACCCATTGGTAAGGGAAGGTGAGCCCTTGTTGTCGAGGATCGTGAGCTATTGGGATCTTGACCAGGAGGTCTTTGTGGTGCAGGGGCATAGGATTAAGTTCACATTACAGGATATTTACTTTTTGACTGGACTCCCTCCCCTAGGGGTGGTGGGGGATATACATCAGGTGTTTCCTTGTGGGAGGAACATTACAGAGTTTGTGGAGTGCCATTTTCCGCGGGGTGTTCATGTGAAGGGCACAACCATCCCGATCAGTGATCTAGATAGGCTAGAGACACAGGTTTTTGTTGCAATAGTGTTATGAGCCATGGGCAGCACGGAATTCCACCACATCATTGGTGGGAAGATGATGCTTTTCAAGAGTGTATTGGAAGGGACCTACTATGGGTGGGCCCAAATGATGTTGTCATCAGTGAAACGAAAATTGAGTCTATGTAAGAGACAGGTGAAACATGAATGTTCATTTGGTATAGTGCTAAGTGCTTTCTTCTTTAATAAGATACCCATCATCTGACCTGATGTACAAATCCTAGATGGGGGCCCACAGGAGCCCAGGATGCACCGTTGGGGTTAACTACTGTGGAGAGGGGGAGGAAGGGGGATCAAGCGTGTGTTCTTACCTAAATTTTTCACACACTAGGATCAGATACCCATTTACATAGATGATTATCCTTATAGAGGGATGAACTATCAAGGTGATCCTGACCTACCACTTCCACCTGAATGAGCATGGGGACTAGACAGTAAGTGTGTTAAGTTGTTATTTTTATGGTGAATTTCATATTTTTAGCACATGTATATGGTACTGAGTGTAAAATATGTGGTATGTAGATATAGCACCTATAAAACTGACAAGACATGTAGGCCAAGTCGCAGCACCAAGGGCTGCAGATTTGGGAATATCATCGTCACGCTAGGGTCGAGACAACAATGCTCTACTCATCGACCTACATCGTAGGTGTGATGTGCTCATGACCAGAGTTTCTGAGCGAGAGTGGCATGAGTTATATGATCAGTACATGGATGAGTGTACATGCATTCCCTCAGAATGGCGAAGGATCATGTGAAGCATGGCTATGGCTAGTCAGGCAGTACGTACTCTACAAGCAGGAGGAGCAGAGCCTTTGACACAGGATTCGACAGAGACTAATTAGGGATGGGGACATGTGGGGCCTCTTTGTTTTGATTTTTGTAACATGCTATGGGAATGTCAGATATATTTAGAGCTATGGGCTCCAAACACTTATATGTTTTATGTGATACATAATATGATTATACACCTTTTATATGACAATGATGGTTTGCCATGTGTTGTGTTTATGGTTATCTTATGTGGTATACATGTTATAAATCTCAATCTAGAATTTTATTTGCAATGGTATCTACATAGTTATTTTGGGCTCTAGGAACATGAATGAAAGTGATGGTTTCAAATTCATGTACTTGTTATCAATAGGGCTGGTGGGGGTCAGGTTGTGTCAACCTTTCAACCCAGTGTAACTATTTCAAACCAGCTTTTAATTGGAATTTAGCCCTCCCAATATGAGAGGGATCTCTCAATATTTTTTAAGAATGTAGATGGCTAACTCTAATTTTATATTTGGTTTTTTAGATGAAAGAGTGTGAAGGAAGCTACCATTGGGCATGGAGTTAGTCAAAGAAAAAAAACAATAAACAACATAGTTTTATGGAAACTGAGGCATATTTGGTTTACTAAGGTGCATAAGGAAATTTACAGTAATCACAACAAATTGAAGGAACTTGGAGTTGTTTGACTTATTTCCATGTAATCAAGAAACTGTGAAAACTAATAACAACAAAGGAACATGACAGGATAGGATTGAAACCAGAATGAATCTCAGGTTAAAACAGAATTGCTACAAACTGTATTTTCTATTAATTGAAAATAATACAACATTGGTTCTCACATCACCTATCCCCTATCTAGAGTCTAAAATCTACATATCTATAGAGAAAGATCTCTTTAGATAATTTGCCACTTGGGCTAGATTCCATCAACAACTATGAGATCTAATCCTATATGATTAATAAAACTTAGAGATTTCATAGCAATTTCTATTACAACAGAGTTCGAATAAAAATGGGAGTCGTATGGACTATTACAATAATTTAAAGCACAACACTATATTCGTGGAAACTTGAACATTTGGATCTTTGAATCTGTTGTACTATTTGTTGTTGAAACACACTAAAAATGCCTCGCTGTCTTATTTTCCGTTCCTGCTTCTTCTGTTATTTTAGTTTAATTATTTTCTTTCATTGTGGTCTGTGTTTACGAAGGAAATAAGGAGGGCCACTTCTCTCTGAACCGTTCATGGAGGATGGGCCACGTGTCAAATAGGGATTGGGGGAAAGGAATACAATCAAGACAGTGAGTTATAAGAGCTGCGTGAATGGAGGTCGAGAGAATGGAACGGTAAGTGGGAGCGGGATCAGGCAAGAATGACGAAAAACCACTTTCAGAGGGGGTAGGAGTGTTATATGGTATTGATAAGGGGGGGTGTGAAATGACGCAGTGGTGACAAGTAGGGGTGGTAGCGACTGAGAAGAAACCACTTTTCGAACCCCTCCCAAGCCAATAAAGGGAAACATGGCGGGGGGGGGTTGGGGGGGAAAAAATGCCTAGGAGCCATTGATTTGGGTAGAACCAATCTGGGTTGCCCAAAGATGGAGGGTGTTTAACTGATACGTGGCCTTTGAAAAAGGTACGTACCCAACAACATTTCACAATACATTATATAAAATATCACATCGACTAGGACTTTCTCGCATCACAATCAAAGAGGATTGCCAGAGGAGGGACTTAAGACTGTGCGATCCCCGATTGCGATATTGCAATGGGTGGGGGAGACTTATCGTAATTGGTGGATGTGGAGGAAATTTGCAATATTGGCGAGCGGGACTTATCGGCGGCCTGGACATGCGATATTGACAGAGGAGTGACATCGGGTTTATGCGATATTTCAATCGGGTGGAAAGACGTGTGATTTGTGATGTCGTAATTGCAAGCGGAGGACGGACACAGGAGAATATGGTTTCACAAAAGAGAAAGGGCTGATTGTGATATAAACTATGGGTCCTAGCCTTTAAAAAGGCTTGCAACATGTTTTATGAAGGTTTTCAAAGGTGAATAGGCCATGGATAGAGTTTGGAAATAGATTAATGCAACTAGAGTTGAAAGTAGGAAATGCGGCTAGAGTTGGAATGGGAAACACTACTAGAGTAGGAATGGGAAACATAGCTAGAGTAGGAATGGGCGAAATGGGATGAGAATATGGAAATATGGGAATTTCT
>APFE031565085.1:121173-212015 GCA_000404065.3 Pinus taeda
CAAGAATTATTCATTTATGTAATGTAAAGGAGGTTGCCCCCTCGAAGAGGCTGAATTCTAAGGCGTTGATCTATCTTTTCTATCTTTTCTTGAGTTGGTTTCATAACAACCTGTCGCTATGTTTTAGCGAGCCTAGTGACAGTGAAAATCACTCTTGTCTGTATGGACAAGTTTGTCGCTATTATTTTAACGAGTTTAACAACAAAGATAACTTGGTCCTTTCCAGTTTTAGGGAGTATGAAAAGAGATGGAAAGGAAACTCCAGTACTCTGCTTTCGTAGTATAATCCCTTAAGTCCGAAAAAGTATAAAATAATACGAAAGGGATGACTTTTCCGATCACTTTAGCCAGCTGAAAAAGACAAGCTCTCAATCTTTTTGTGTAATGATCCCTCAAGTCCAAAAAGATTAAAATATAGAGGAGGGATGGAAACTGGTTCCAAGTAAGTTTGGAACTTTTCAATCACGGTAGTTTAAAGACAGTGGCTAATAGAATCACTTGTCGCAGCTATTCCTCAAAATGGTAAACAATCAAGTGGAGGTGTATGATCGGCTAAAAGAGTGGAGGTGACGGTAAGAACACGACCAAGGCTCAAAATGCTGATAGCGATGCGATCACAAAGGTTATTTACTAAGGGTGGATTTATTTTTTACTGAGCTTGAATCTTTTGGAAACTATGCTCAGAGCTAGGTTTCTTTTTTAACGAGCTTGAACTTCACGGAAACATTGCTCGTTTTCGATTTCATGTTTACACAATCTTAAAACGAAAAACTATGCTTGTTATAAGTTCACATGCCCCCAGCATAATGATGCCAATCGAGGTGAATGCCCCTCAAGCTTCATTGCATTCAATGTGGTGGTTGGAATGAAGGTTTACCTTTGAGATCTTCGAAAGACTCGATTTGGATTTTACGAGATCGTAATCAAAGAATCGATTTGGAAAGGGAGTTGTTTAATTTTTTAATGAGGTTGACATAGTAAAAGAACTATCCTCATAACCCTTGTTTCATTTTGTAACGAGGTAGACACAAGATAAGAACTGTCCTCAGTGACCCATATAAGATATCATATGACAGGTTTCCACTGTGGCCACTTCCGCCAGATTACTTGGAGGTGGGAGGGAAAAAGTACCCATTAAGGAAGGGTCTTTTAGGTGACCTACTCTGACATTTTGAAGTGAATGAGAACTTCCATGGATCAATGGAATTCTTCCAGTGGCTTGTGAACTATTAGGGAAAAAGGTTAGTTGGCCAATGATTGTAATTCCACCTTGGAATGGAAATGCAATCTTTCTAAACTATGTTGACACAATGGCGGCCATGGCATAAATCTAGGGCCTTCCCAGTAAGATATTGTAGTCAAGGTTTCCATCAATGACCTCGACTTCAATTTCCACTATCTTGCCCCCTAGTTCAACTTTCAAGTTACTTAATATCCCATACGGTGTGTATGTTCTTCCATTGAATGATTTTAATGTCGTTGATGATCATGACAAGGGTGGTGAGCCTAAAGTTTTCCAACAACTCATTGACATAATACAGGTAGATGCCCCCTCATCAATGATTGTTCGATGAATAGTTTTGTTGAGGGCTTTTACCTGTATAAGGAAAGCGAGCTGTGCTAGTAATTGAGGTTCATATCCTTTGTGGTTAAAGGCCACAAGATTGGAATCCGTTGGTTCAATCCCACCTATCGCTGATAATAAATCTTGCTTTTGGGGGGGGGAAATTTTGTAGTACTTCAAGTGTCGACATAGCGAATGGTGATTGAGCCAGATATTCCACTATATTATAATTATGTGCTGCTCGGGCACGAGGATTAAATGTCGATTTATGTACTACTCCATTAGGTGGCTTTATAGTTAATTCAGGAATGATGGGTGGAACAACTTCTAGTGAAGTTGTTGTCAAACTACTGGGTTGATCTGTAGCCTTGTTGTTCGACGACTGTGGATTCCCATAATCTTTATTTCTTGTTTATATCAAAGCATCATTTTGTTGTTTCGATACGGATAGCATAAGCACTTGGGATTTTGAAGCATGATTGGTAGCAACCAGGTTAGTTTCTAGGTATGGAAACGGATCAGTCAACACTGTTGAGGTAGTTGAAGTCTTTAAAAATTTCACAACCTTAGCTCGATGTGGACAATCTCTCATGAAATGCTCGTCGTTACATATTAAACATGGATATTGAGGTTCCTATTTCTTCCTTTTGTTTTTCCCTTTCTTCTTGCCCCTCGGTTGCTTTGGTTTTTTGCCCTTGTCAGATGACATGGCATTAATCTCTGAGGCAAGAAGTTTGTCATTTGCTTTTTTACTAGAAACTGCAAGGGCTTTACCAAATGGAGCCTTTGCGGTTTGCGTACTTTAGATGCCAATCATGCCATCGTCGGCATGAGAGTCCCTGTTTGATTTAGGAGGGGAAGGAATTGAAAATTATGGTCTAGGAGTGTCAAGAATTTTGTCATAGATCATGCTAGACTGAGTATATATCAAGTCTAAATATTGTGCACGAGAAATGACTTGCTCTTTAGTGACAACTCCTCCCTTGGACACATCTTCTATAATAGAAGATAACAATGACTTAATAAAACATTCAGCTAAAAGTTGATCAAGAACATAAGTCTTTACCATTCGACGATGTCGCTGCCACTCATGAATATGATTAGATATGTGAGTGGCTGTCGTCTACTTGAAGTTGTTAAGGAGTTATGTTCCTGTTTCATACCTTATGGGTAATTGAAAGTGGGTTAAAAAGGTAGTGTCAAGGGTGTTGAAGTTATCAAATGATGCTCTAGGAAATTCAATGTACCATTTCGCTGCTGGACTAGTTAACGTTTGCTAAAAAAGGTGAAGCCTAATCGAATCATCATTGAGGGTGTTGGATGAACACCACAAATGAAAGGTCATTACGTTATTTGATGGATCTTCATCCAGATTTCCATTGAATTTAGGAATATCTTACGGAAGTTTATAAGGAGTTACCGGCCACCAAGGTGCGTAGGCAATTGGATCATTGGTTAACCAGTTCAAATCTGGTAATTCCATAGTTGCTACGAAGGGCAACTATTGATTCAGGTTTGGTGAAACGTACCCAGGATAAGATGGGATTGCCTGAGCAGTGGGTCTTTGCATACTAGCATAATGTATCTGATGCTGATAACTTTGATAAGGTTGATGGACATAACCAGTATAGAACGGTTGTTGATAACCATTTTGACAATGCGGTTGTTCATTACCTAAAGTGCCTTGTTGCTCAGGTCCTCGACAAAATTGCTGGAATTGCGATTGTTGATATTGCACCAGCCATGATATTTGTTGCCCAATACTAGATGATTGACCAAGATGCAGAGTCATAACACCTATTTGAGCCTGAGTCATTCCGGTTAAGGAAGCACTAATATGAGATTATGGCGGAGCCATAGAGACAAGAGGTTGTTGTACTCTAACCTGAGTAATTTGAGGTTGACATACAACAGGCTGTGCTTGTACTTGTGACACAGTCAAAATAGCAGGTGTAGTGGTAATATTCGACACACGTAGGGTTGGTTGCATTCAATATACAACCCTTGGTTGTTGAGGCAATACTAGTATCCAACCACCGGATGTAATTCGAGTTTGACCCGAATTTTGTTGTGAGCTCTCATGTGGTTGTTCTCCAAGAGGGAACAATGAAAAAGCATATTACCCCCCGTATGGTGGCAATCCAGTGCTCAAAGGATAGATGGGTCTTTGAATACTGGTTTGCCCAAATTGAAACTGGTATGCAGGATCAATTTGTTAAGCTTCAACATAAGAAATGCTAGATAGGGTCCCGGAAGAACTAATGGGTACAAACCATGTCATCAAAACAGTCCTTCGGTGGACTCCATCTAGTGATTGATAACTAGCTGGGATAGATGGTATACCAGCGAACATTGTTGAAGTAGCAGTAGGAGTTTCTGCTACTGCTGTATCAGATGACACAGTCCTAGATGTCAATGGTTTTTCAGACATATTAGGTCTATCCAAAAGATTTCCTAGTGATTCGATAGGAACTTTCGATGAAGGGTGATCAAAGGAACTAACTTCTGTAGTAGAAGGATATAAGTGGATCCCAGTTCCAAAATGCAATGGGGTACTGGATGGAAAATCCTCCACAATCTCTTTTATAGCAATCAGTCTAGGTGGAAGAGGTAGACCATCAGGTCTGTAAAATATTTTCGGTGTCAAAGAAGGTATAGACTCTACAGCGACAAATGTTGGAGGGGTGACACCTTCTAAATCAGCCCTAGATGGAGTTGTTTCGGGAATAGAATTTTTTACCGTTATGCTAGGATCAGTTCTAATGTCCTCTTGTAACTGCAGAACTTCTTCTGTAGAGGCAGGGGTACCATAAATAATTGGAGTAACTAGAGTCTCTGATGATGTTGAAACACAAGTTTCAAATAAACCCAGAGATTTCGACCCAGTTAAATGAGATTGCTTGGCCCAAAATGGTTTCATTTCTGGAGTCAAAGATGGTTGACTTGTTAGTCTCCACGAATGACGAGGTTTTGATTGACTTTCTTCCACGATTGCGGATTACTTGATCAACTCAAAATAAAAAGGGGAAAATGTTATTCTAACTTAAATGAATTTTATGATGCTTTGACACAACTTGCTCTTTCAATTTTTAAGAGTTGCGAAAAAGCTAAAGATGACTCTAGTCACCTTCAATTTTTAATGAGCCTGAAGTGACAAGTGCTTAGATGGACCTTTTCTTTTAAGGAGTCTAAAAAGAAACGAAAGTGACTACTCTGGAAATATAGACAAAGGGATTACCAAACCAATCACAAAACTGCAATATACACCTCAATGGTAAATTATAGAGAAATTACCAAGGACTTTACGTACGACAGTCAATCTTCCCAAATGTTGTGTTCAGTGCATTGTGATTGATAGGGCGGAAGACACGGCTTTCTAAGGATAGAGGATATCAACCTATTGTAGTCTCCCAATATATACTTGACGGTACGTAGGAGCACAAGTCTGTATTGGAACTTGTCGTATCAAAGAGGAGGAATCACCCAACCTACGATGAAAATGATAGTTAACAGGCTTTACGATGCCAAAATATGTCTCTTGCCTAGACTTCTAGATGTTGTGCGTTAGGTTCCAAAGCGTTTTTTATGTTCATTGAGGTTTATTTTACATTTGATCTTTCTTAAGAAGTTTTCCTTTCAAGGTTCACCACGTGATGTAGATGTACAATTCCTAAATATGCAATCTAAGATGATAAACTATTGTTTATTTTCTTTTAGCAGTGAAAATCCTAGTTGTTAAGGAAAGAAGAGTAAAACTTTTTCAACATAGAGCAAAGAGCACACATTAATGCACTTTTCCTAAATCAATTTCTGCATGCAGTCTAAATGCAAATGCACATGCATGTATTTGTTTTTCCACTTTCTTAATGTGAGAATGACAAAAAGAAAACTAAGTACAGATCTAAATTACTTTTCCTCAAAGTGATACTTTAGCAATTTATTTTCAAAAACGAAAGGAAGAATAAGATGACACTTTCACTTTCAAATCGAAAATTGTTTTCGACACTTCAAAGAATTGATAATTCAAATCAAATACAGGTTTAAAAGTGTAATCGACTATCTAAAAAAGGAAGACTTTACGACACTCTTTTCTTGACTGAGAACGATAGTTACGACACTTTAAAATCAAAAGACGACAGTTCGATTAAGCTACTTTTTGCAAAGGAGGACTGTAAATGACGAAAAATACATAAAAAAACATTTACAATTCCTTATCAATGGAGGCTGAATAATGTAAATGAAGAAGGCTTCAATAGTGATACACTGATCATAGGTAGCAAAACTACTGAATAGAGCTGAAAACAATGAAGAAAAAACCAAAATCTAGAGAGAGAAACAGTCTCATTCAATCATCGCACCTGTCCTTAAGGGAAACAGGGATGCATCTCACCTACAGCACACAGGAGGTGCAATGCATCCAAACTACCAATAAGAGACAGTGCGATGGTCCAGGGATGAGACTGAGCTTGGTTTTCACCCATAGTTTGCAGCTAAGTTCAAGGATTTAGGCTGAGCTTATGATAGGCAGTAAACACAAAGTATAGGGACTGATCTGATGAGGTTATTGAGCTACCACCAGGGCTCTTAGGATGTTTACAAGTCAGATTTTCAGTTCATAAACCAACCCAGAGATTGAATGAAACAACGTTGATCTACTTTGGAGTTGCATAGAAAAAGCAGTTCGAAGGCTAGCTGGCTTAACTTCAGGCTCCGTCTATAGTTTATAAAGCAAACAACAGTAACAAACAAACAAACTATTCACTTCCCAGTGCAATCACCATTTTTTTTCTGGGAAAACTAGTGTCTATTAAGATTTGCTAGTCCCACTAAGACGGGTAGCTATCTTAGAAACAAACAATTCAAAGTAACTTGTGTTTTCCTTTATGAGAGATAAATGAGAGAGAAGCAGAGAGCACCAACCTCAGTCTTTCGCTTGGCTCCTTGCTTGTTTCCTCTCTCCCTTGTTAGAGCTTTCACCACTCCTTTCTCACTTGTCCCGCTTCAAAAAACACCTGTAGAGTCAAAGCAGCAAAATACCATCAAAGCATAGAGATCTATAACCATAAACAATGTAGAATCAGATGTACATTAACCATACAAATGCATACACAAATACAAGATTCAGAAATATACAAGTATATTGAGGAAAACTCAAATAGTTTTATTGATAGAAGTAGTAGAAGAGAGGATTACAACACATCTATCTGATCCAGTGTCATCCTCCCAACATGAAAGCCCTCTTCACCTCATGAAAAGCTAGATCACCCAACAATACAATGTCTCACAGACAAATCAACAGCACTGCCTTACAAAATGAAAAATTCCGGCCTTTGGATCTCTAGGATGAGGGATCCATATATAGATATTTGCAGGGTGTGAGTCAGCTTCTGGGATTTTGATTAGTGTCATTTAACAGATAGTTCTTGGTTCCACTTGGAAATTTCAAGATCTCTTACTCATCGCTGGGTGAATTCAAAGAGGCAAGTGTCTTATGAGCAGTTTCTAGAAGATTCTCTAGGTTTCAACCTAGAAAACTACCTCTGCCATTTGTCTGCTCTCACTCATCGCAGCCTACAGAAGGACTTTTCAGTATGCATCGCACCCTTTGTGTGTAATAGGTGGGATGCATCGCACCCTCAACATGGAGCAGTCTGTATGGTCTAGTTTTGACCAGTTCTAAGCATTTTTTAGGGAGAACTTCTGGGAAATGATGTAATCAGTTGAACTTGATCTTTTAGGGTATGAAACAAGACTTTTAGGGGTGTATAAGCCCTTGGTTCTTGGACATATGTGATTGGGGTTGCAGTGCCCAAATATGTCTATAACACTAATAAAACTAAAAATTATTTTAGTGAGTTATCATGGATAATAGTTCCAATAGCTTAACTCGTAGATATTTTCTAAATAGCACTTGGTGATGCACATGAAACACACCATTCAATTGCATGACAAGCAACAACAAATCTAAATGAACATGAAGATGGAGGATGCGATGATCAAGGGAATCGACTAACAAACCTATCACTGCATCATATTCGGCCTACTTATTAGTGGCAGATCCAATGCACATGCCATTCGAATGGACTAACATGTGCAAGGGGTGAAAATGGCCCAAGATGTTGATGCTATATTCATATAGAAGACACTCGCACTGTCAGCATAACCAATATACGGTGTGGATGATGGATCCATCTAAAAGTTGCAAAAGACAACATATGAGATGATGTAACCTACCTAACTGCATGACAGGAATAAAGACATGCAGATCAATGGGATATGCTATGAGTGAAATTTCTTGAGGTAGAGTGCATTGGGAGGCTTAAGAAGGAGGTGGCCTTCAAAACTCTCCAAAAGAGATGCCCTTTTGTCTATGTGCAAGGGTAATCAGGGGTAGACTTAGCTTCCAGGATGTCCTTATCAGAATGGAATATGGGAAGATGGAAGGAAGACTGACTACATGATGCAGCAGTGGTACTTGGTGCATCGTCATGAGAAATAAGGTTCACATACACATCATCTAGAATGGTATATGACGAGCTAGTAGATGGAAAATATATCGATGTTGAGACTTGTATTTCCAACAAAGGAGGTTTGATAGAAGCATGTGTAAAAACCTTAGAGGGGTTTTCCTGTGAGGAACTCAAGAATGATGGTATGTAAAGGATATGGATCGTGGAGTCCATGATCTCGACATTGCGGGGAGGGATCATGATGGTGTAGCTAGAGTCGCCCTGTTTTAGTGTACTAGTGGTACCAAAATCCACAGGTAGAGGAGTAGGTGATCCCTTATGAGTGGCCTCGTACTTTCAAAGTGATTGAAGGCAATCACAAAATTCATCGAGACGAGGGAAAGAATGGGAATAGTGACCATAATGATCACACAAGGCATAAGGGTGATTTGTGCACAACTTTTTGAGTTTCTTTGCTGGTCTTGGTAAGGTAACTTGGACCTTCGAGATATTTTACTAAGGGAACGTTTCATGAACCAAAGGTTTGAGATGTGGAAGCTTAGGACAGTTCTTGGTGGCTTGCCCAACAACCTTACACAAAGTTGTCGACTTTGGAGCTTTGGAAGTGGAATGTGCTTGGGGAGTCTTGTCCATAGCTTCCTTTTTCTTGGCTTTGTCGCCTTGTACGGATGCTTTTGCAACAGGAGCGGGTTCCTATTGAGGTTGCAGTGGCGCTGTAGTAGTGACAGGGGTCGTAGGGATCGGTTGAACTAGGCTCAAAGCATTATATGGTCTGAACTAACCAGGAAGAGTGTTCACTGGGGGATCAATGTACCACACTGGGATCCCCAAATTCATATTGGGAAAACTTAACGAAGTCATGACATGGACTGTTGGGTAGCAGAAGCCCTACACAATGGGTATGGGGCGCGAAGCCAGTAAGTTTAGGTAAGAGAAGGGTAAAGACTCTGTGAGATGCATTGAGCACGATTTTTAATAATTCAAAGTCAAAAGGGTAGTCTACCCAAAAATAATGTAAAGAAATGTAAATTGAGTCAACCCACCTATGGATCGCAGTCCATGGAAAGGTATAAATAGAGTGAGGCTCTATGGGTAGAGTAACTAAGTTTTGGTATGATTTTGGAATTGGAGATGTAATGGGTGATTGATGAGAGCATTTTGAAAGCATTTGTAAGTCTGAGTCGAGGGTTTGGGTAGAGGAAAGAGGCTTTGCAGCTGTGTGTACAGGGGCCTAAAAGAGTTCACAGTTGTGTGCATGGACCCCTACAGCTGAGTGCACAGGGAAGATATGGATGTAGTGGTGGTAAATTGGAAATAAAGATAATTTTCTTCTGAATTTTTGTGGTAAATCTAAATTATCATGAATCTACTTTTGTATGGTTAATGTAACTATTTTGATTTATGCGCATTATCGAATACTTGTGAATCTGAGTTTGATCTTAACTTGTGAACTAGATAACTATGATAAATGTTTGCTTAAATACCTCTGTAAGTAGATCTAGGTTATAATACTTAATCAAATAAATTAGATCTGTAATCAGTGCGGTAAGAGAAAGCTAAGGTTATCTGGATCTACACGGATCTAGCACAGCGTAGGCTACAGGATGGTGTGCGAACCCCTCAGGCCACATCTAGACATCCCAAGGGTGCGGAAACCTGGTTCCAACACCCTCCCCTGCTACCTCGGGTGAGACCTTAGTCCACACTTCGTGGTGTATTATACCTAGAGGTGATAATATGGGGTACAAAGGGAGGTACCCAAGGGAATAATGTAATAATGGGATGGGCGATAGTAATAATTAAGGTGGTTAACCCATATCATGTAAGGGACCACAAGCAGTTAACAATAATGTAATAAGGTCATGGTATTAGATAGATGGTATTGATGGAACCATGGTAATGACCCATGGTATTGTATGGATGAGGCCTATATAGAGGCTAGAGACTCCCTATTGAAAGGTGTCAAGGAATTATTGTATGAACATGCATATGGGTTGTGGAGTGTTCTCCTTCCTTAAGGAGTGAATGTATGGTGTTGCCCTACCTTAAGGGTTTGATTAATAAAGTGAATCATTTCTATCTATTTCGATTTTTTTATTCTTGGGTTTATTTCTATTATCATATATTTCTGGGTCAGATCTATAACAAGTGGTATCAGAGCAATTTCTTGGGCAAAAGTGGAGATTTTTTTTTATTTTTTTGCAGGAAATTTCTAGGGCGGTGTGTTTGCAGATCAGATTTGTACATTTTGGGGAAAAATATACAAAATGTAATTGCAGATATGGAGTCTTTGTGAAAAAATACCCAAGTTCAAAAAAAAAATCAGCCAAATCGGATTCCGAATGGAGTAGATATAACTGATCTAAATATCAGTGGTGTTGCAGACATTTTTTGGGGCGGCAAATTTGCAGATTAGATCTATATGATTTGGGGAGTCTAATTGCAGATCTGGGTTTTTGATAAAAAAATACTCCATTTAAAAAAATATTAGTCGAATCAGAGTCCGAATGAAAGAGATCTCACTGATTTAAAAATCAATGTTGTTGCAGACATTTTTTGGGGCAGCGAGTTTGCGACGCAGATATGTATGTTCTAGTGAAAAATCTACATAATCTAATTACAAATCTGGATTATTTGTGAAAAAATACCCAATTTAAAAAATAAAAAAAAAATCAGTCGAATCGGAGTCCGGATGAGGAAGATATCGCTGATTTAGAATCATCTTTTTTACAGCAATGTTTTTGTGACAGCGAGACAGTTGCAACGCAAATAGGAAATTCTAGTGCCTAGATCGGGATTTATATCACATGGGAAGATGTAGAATGGTTGTTCCATTTCCGAAAACAGGTCATAATAGGGATTCTGAGAAATATTGATTGAATTGTAGCCATTTCAAATTTTCGCCAAGTAAGCGATTTGCTTTCAAAAACCCTCTTCATGGCTTATAACAGTAAGTTTTTTACAGGAAAAAATAATGGACCTTCTATTGAAAATTTTATAGCACATCTTAATTTTGACTTCCCAGGGTATTGGAAGGACAAAATAGGGTATTATTTGAAAGATGAGGCTACTATATGGTGGAAATCACTTGACAGTGAGATTCTGAAGTTATGTCGTGCTGATGAAATTGAAGAGCTACTTATGGACAAATGGTCTCATACTAGAAAGGAGGAAACCAAAAAATCTAGCAAAGATTTTATTTTTGCAGGAAAGAAGGAAACCAAAGAACCTAAAGGGTTATTTTTTGCTAGTATCTCCTTATTGCAAGTTCATGGATTGATAGAAGATCATTGTGTCTATAAATCCTAGTTGCAAGCATAATTTTATCAATGTTAATTTGGCAAAAAAATTGCAAGTTCTAGCAAAACACATTGAAAACACACAGGTTGATGATGGGGATGTTCAAGTTTATAAAGATTTGAAGCTTTCTATGGATAAGTATGTGTTGCATTGTGACTTTTATACTTCAGATATGGATATCATGGATGTTGTTTCGGGATATCCTTGGATGGAATCTGTGGGTACTGTCAATATTAATGTGTAGAATAAATTCTTGAAGCTCTGGTATAAAAAGAAGAAAATTAAATTGCAGGATATTTCCATTAAGACCCAAGCAGAAGATGTTCCAGGAACTGACACATCAAATGATGAGCCTTGATGGTCGACAACTAAACAAAAACATCAAACCAGGTACAGGTAAAGTCTAAGGAGGCTGAAGCAGAAAATGTTACAGGTACAGATACATCAGATGAGGAATCAGTGGTTGAAGTAATATTGGAAGATAAGCAACAACAAAAGATGCCACGACATGTACCAACTACCAATCAGGCTCCATTAGGTGGTGAATTAAAGAAAAAGACTCCATGGGTTAAAACTTTAGCATATCACCACCCACATCACCCCACAAGAAAATTGCCAACAAGATGGCAACAAATTAGCCACAAGGACAACAACCCTAGCATGACAGATAGAGAGGAGCGATAATCCACATAAAAAAACTGTGATGGTCAGCTTCCATCTCAAGCGAGCGAGGCACCATATAGATCGATGGTTCACCTTTCTCTGGGATGGCTAGATGCACGTGCATGGTACCACTGGACTACTCTTTTGAGTAGATCTTATTATTTGTGTTCTTCGGATGTTTCAGGGATGAAACATGTTAAGGGGGGTGGAATGTAGTATACCTAGGGGGGATAATATGGGGTACAAAGGGAGGTACCCAAGGGAATAATGTAATAATGGGATGGACCATAGTAATAAATAAGCTGGTTAACCCATATCATGTAAGGGACCACAAGTAGTTAACAATAATGTAATAAGCCCATGGTATTAGATAGATGGTATTGAGGGAACCATGGTAATGACCCATGGTATTGTATGGATGAGGCCTATATAGAGGCTAGAGACTCCCTATTGAGAGATGTCAAGGAATTATTGTATGAATAGGCATATGGCTTGTGAGTGTTCTCCTGCCTTAAGGAGTGAATGTATGTTGTTGCCCTACCTTAAGGGTTTTATTAATAAAGTGAATCATTTCTATCTATTTCGATCTTGTTATTCTTGGGTTTATTTATAATATCATATATTTTTGGATTAGATCTATAACATGCGGGTTGTTACCGAAAGGGTCGGTAGCTGCAGGATTTGCTTGGCTAAATAATTCTTCTGAACCTGGGTCAGGCCCATATAAGCCAACAAATGGTTCCATTGTCGGGACCGAAATCTACCTAAGGGGTGTCTGATGTGGAGATTGAAGAGTGGTGGGATCTGAAAATCCATGAGTTCGCAGTTCAGGAAAATAGAAACTCGTGAGTATCATAGGAAGATTGGCTAGACTGGTATATATTCACAGATATTCACGAGATCTTCTTCACATCGTTCCCAGTAGAACTGTACGAGTGGATCACAAGGCTAGTTGACAGCGTGGGAAGGTGCAGATTGGATCAGGCTATTCTGTGGACCCTAGAACTAGTGCGTCGGCTAGAAGCCACCGAGGATAAGATCGTGTGTGCAATAGATCATTGGCTGGATCAAGTAATAGGAGGATTTATCATTGTATTTGCGACAGATACCACCATGAGCTATGGTGAAGTAGAAAGGCGATTTCTTCAAGGACTGTGAGGTAGGTATATCAAATCATTGAATACGTGGATTAAAATGCTATTATGTGAAAAACAGGCATGTTGATTAATGTCTAGAGTAACACAGAGTGGAAGAGGTTACCGTGGAGCAAGAGGAATAGAGAGCAGTAATTTAGCTTCCATTTCCCGAGAAAGCGAGGAGGAGCTCACGAGGTTCTCACCGGGAAGTGTGGTCTAGTTGATCAGAGAACACTTCCCCCTGATACCACCTCCGTCCACGCCACCACCCGCTTCACCTACATCAAATCCACTAACTCCAACACCAACCCCACCCCCAACTCCAACAGCCTCAAAAATCGGGATGGCAAGTTCAGTAAAGCTGCCGATATTTAAAGGTGCGGGAAATGAGGAACTAGGACGATTCTGGTTTGTGATAAAATCTGTATGGGATGCTCAGGGTATCAAAAACGATAACATCAAGAAGAATACCCTAGTTAGTGCACTTCAGGAACGCACACTGACTTGGTACATGAAGTATTCAAGTGATCATCCAACTAAAGGTATTACTGCAATCCAGGAGGCGCTAAATAAGGAATTAGGGCGCCCAAAGTCAGGGGCCCAGTCGGTTATTGGGTTCAAAGAGATTGTAATTATGCCTAGTGAAACTCCATGGGATTTGGATCAGAGATTGAAAAATGCTATCCACGAGGCCAACATGACACTGACAGGTGAGTAGCACTATGCGTGGTTTGTGGCGTCATTGACACCACATCTGAGGACAACCCTGTCACAACAAAATATCTCAACCCAAGTTGATGCACTAGAGATAGCAACGAGGTTACACGAGATTCCAATACGAGACCCAGGGTTGGGAGTTCAGCAAATCCATGCGTAACTTCAGAACTTGAATTTAGAACTGCAGAGCTTGAAGCAAGAAAGGGTATCCTAACCGGAGGTATGTACGGAAGTAGGATGTGTTAAATGCAAGAGCCAAGCGCACGATAAGGACCATTGCCCTATCTTCATGAACTATCTAGCAGGGGTAGGCCCAATGCCATTAAAAGTGGAGGTACAAGCAAGACCAAGTGTCGCACCTACGCTCTGGTGCGCGATTTGTCAGGTGGGTGGGAAACATGCAACAGATAACTGCCACCTATTAAAACAGTATACCTAGATCTTGCAACAGTTGTATTGTAACTTTTATCAATTTGTGTGACACGATGAGTGAAGGTGTCAAAGTTAAGAAATAACCCTAGCTTAACGAATGTAGACTAAAGCATGAGGAGGATTTCAAGGACGTGACCGAGGAAGAGGAATGGCACCCAGGCGGGGTCGTGGACCACTAATTTGTTATAATTGTGGTGAACCAAGACACTACACTCACGACTGCAGTAACCCAACCAGAACATCATGCCCCTACTATGAGAAATTTGATCATGAAATGGTAGACTGTCCTACCTTAATTTCCCAGCTGCACGAAAAGGAAGCACTCAAACCTCCACCAACCCAGAATATCTAGATGATGCTAGCAGAGCCTCGCGAAGAGGATCCTCATATAAATATGGTACTAAGAAATGGTGCAACTATAGGAGGTCATCTGTAAGAAGAACGTAAGGGGTACGATACACCTACAAAGGCGCATGACTCTGAGCTAGAACAGGGAAGGACGATGCCGAGGGAAGGTCAACGGTGCAACGCGGAAGCTTCTACCCCTGGTAGAAGGGATCAAATGGAGTCAGGGTTGGACCCCTCCATGGTTACTACATTTTTAGAAACCTGCATGAAATTGTTGCACAATAATAAGGTCATTCAGGGGTTGCAAGAACTAATCTCTAGGTGCGCTGAACCCAGCGAGCCACAGGTAGTCCGGAAAATAGGAAGACATGCTCTGCGCACCGAACAAGAGATGAGATTGATAGTGTAAATCGGTGATTATGAAATGGATCAATTCATTCTGGACTTAGGCTCTGATGCAAAAATATTACCTAAACAAACATGGGATCGCATGGACAAACCTACACTACAATGGTCCCCAATCTAGCCGCGAATGGCCAACCAACAAAAGATCTTACCCATGGGTCGACTGCAAGGGGTGACCATGGATATCGACGGGGTAAGTACACCAACCGACTTTGAGGTTATAGAAATTGTTGATGACAACAATCCTTACCCTACATTGCTCGGAATTGATTGAGCAATGGACATGAAAGCGATCATTAAATTAAAGAGGCAGAAAATGAAGTTCGAAAAGAAGTCATTGTGGGTAGTAGTTCCGTTGGACCCAGCAAAAGGGAAATGTTACACTGAACCTGTGTGCGATGAGGACAGTAACGATGAGCTGTATTGCATCTATGAGATAATAGCGCAAGACCAGGATCAAGTGCATTCCACAGATGGTGGAAGAACTTCATGGGAATGTGATAGCACTTACACAATGGATTCCAAGGAGGAGACTGAACGATGCCAGAACCAGTTGCAAGAAGTTATGACACTTAACTGCAATATGATTCTGTCACTTCAACGTGTAACCACTAAGGAGAGACAACAGTCAGTAGAGAGCACCACAATAGATGAAGGGAATCTCGTCTAGCATGGCACTGTGTACACAACATAGGAACCACAGGATGGGTCAAAAAATGAGTTGCACATATCGGGGCAGTGCAGAAACCAAGATCTAGGAAGCGGTTCCAGGTATGCATTGGAAGAACGGTCAGTCATCAACGACAAAGGGTCCAAATGCATATTAGGCAACCATCAACCCAACCAGATCTATTCGAAATGATGGTTCGCAAGACCAGATAGGGAAGTCCCTTCGATATAGCTCACCCTATCAGTGAAAATGCCCATGATAGAATTCAGCAGCTCAGGGTAGCCATTTGGTGCGGTAAGGTGGAGCTGGGTAAGTTAGAAGAAACAGGGGTGAGACACTGTGCAAAAAGTGCAAAGCTGGATAAAGCGATTACCAAATTGCATTTAGAACCTGCCTACATGGATCACGAAAAGGAGAGAATGAAGAAACCAGGAAGGGCTAGCTCTCCTACCCTGCTACAAGTAGTGACCCCGCTAGTATGGTTGCACTCACTTCTGAAAGGACAAGACCGCACACATCGAAACCCATTAGCAAAATCAAGGGAGTGCAGAAGGTGCTCACAACCTGTGCTAGTCGGGAAATGAAAGATCCACATGAGGGGTTCACCCACCTGACTATACGTAGAAGGACCAGTCCTAGTGCTCCACGTAGTTGAAAGAGGGTGCGAGACTATAAACCAGGCTGCTGTGAAGTTGCACAATATGACCTCAACATTCATACAAAAACTGAATTTGTGATCCTGGGGTTTCATGGCCACAAAGAAAAGATGGAAAGCGATCATTGCAGGTACAGTTCATGACATGATGACTCATTTAAGGCACCATGGAGTGGGCAATTAAGGTAGAGGAATAACCGCAAAAATCGCATTGATCAGCTGCCGCAAGGGCAAGCAGCCAATCTTAAATTTTGAATCATATATAATCATAGTAAGGATCACACCATCATGTCTTACCGTCTTGAAAGAAAGCCGCCATGGATTAGGAGAAAGTGCAAGATGAGTAATGAGAAATTCAAAGAAAGCTTGTGGTTTAAGGCATTGTCGAAGCACTACTAGGAAGCAATCCTCAAAGAATACAATCCAACTATCGATAACCTGCAACAAGCATCACCGCAAACAACCGAACTCCCCAAATCACCTCAGATGCTGAGGACTAGGAAGGACCCTTAGATCCCTAAATCAATAAGGAGATCGCCGCGACACCTACACTTTGGCAAGATTACAATGAAGGAAAAGGGTAAAACTGTTACCATTGATACCGATACGGAAGATGAAGACTCTCCCACATATGTCTAACAAGTCAACCCTGAGGAGTATCCCGTATAGCCTATACAACAACCCAAGTATGTGCCTCCAAGCAAGGGGAAGGCGAAGGTACCTGCAAACCTAGATGAAGTTGACACTGTCATTGCTACCCCAGCTCTACCAAAAGTAGTCCCAATATAAAACTTGGTGGTTGGTCATGTGGCGGCAATGAAATTCAAAGATGGGGATCTCGCGGATATAGTAGAATTTCCCCACCTAGTGATGGACGCACTGATGGAGGAGACTGTAGAAGGGATGGTGACAACGCTCCAGCCCAAGGAGTGGTTGCAGAAAGTGGACAAAGCTGGGTTACTCTGTCTCTTATCGATTCCCCACTTCCTCCGGCCCCCGATAACCATGTTGGTTATAAAGCAGTTGCTCTATTTAATTCATGAGCAAATATTATGGGTCGGTAAACCCATTAGTATCACACCTGAACTTTTTCATCGAGTTTCACACCTTCCCTACAATGAAAGAGATCCTTGAGAAATTACTGATAAAAGTAACGATGTCGTGATGATAGAGTGATTGAAAAAGAAGTATCCGCTCACAAAGGGGCAGCGGCTGTATGTCATTGATAGTATCTCAATAAGGCAGTCTGCTTCGCCAATCAATTGCTGGTAGGGAAAGTAATGAGGAAATGTCATGGCACTAAGGTTCTAGAAGTCATGATTGTACTCACTGAAGAATGCACAATCGGCATACGGTTCAATTGGTCCCAGTTCCTCTGTGAAGAATTTCTAACCAACTGCCATGAAGTACAGGAGGAGGGAAAAACTTTCCATTATGCATGGTTGCTCCTATCCATCATGCTAGTTGCTACTGACTTACCCGAGGAAAGCCAGTTTCCTGTCCTAGACATGGACTGGCCGGAAGCTACTCAATATGCTTCCCTCTAGGTGATGCGAGACACAGGACAAATCTGAAACATCAAAATCTTTTGGGTATTGATGGATGCCAATGTACGTCAATGGATTAATGAGTTGCCCCTCTTGTCCAACAGAATCTATGAAAGCATGAAACATATTGCCAAATTTAAAGAAAACATGCACCGCATCGACATTAGGGCATGCAAGGACCCAACACGGACATGGACCTCACTCTTATTCATTTCCATTGATGATGAGTTCGATGGGATTGTGGACACTTGGCCACCAGCATGGTGTGGACCGCATGTAGTAGAGCGCAACGAGGTTGCTATCAGGTAGAAAAAGGATCAAGCTAAGTGGACTCTGCAGCAAAAGCGCAATGAAAAGTTCACCGTGGAAGTTAAGGCAACACGGGAAGCGGCTATGGTAGCAGCAGGAAAGACACCACAAGGAGAGGCAGTTTCAACAACAAACAAGGACAGTCAGAAGGCAACCCCTAAGACAATCGCAGACAAACCACCAGCAACAGGCGTGGATTCATCTCTAAAGCGGTTAGTTCCATCAGAGCGGCCGAAGCCATGGAATAAGGCAAAGGCATCTAAAATAGATAGTAGAGTGACCACATTAACCAAAGGAGACCTAACTAACATCGAGAATATCGTTTAAGGTGCCACTCAAGAGGTAGTTGATGAGGCCATGTTGGAGCAGCAGATTGTGTTGGGGGAACTCCACACACAACTACACAAACTAGGATCAAGAGTCGCGTGGGTAGGCACCATTGCTACTCCAAGGGTTTCTAGTATGGCAGCTGTAGAACCATTGTTAAAAGCCCAAATGGCTCATTCTATCCTGATTCCAGCAAGAGAATTGTTTACCACCCAAACGGAGGACCAAGCTGTGCTAGAACGACTTACAGGACTCGGACTGAACATGGTTGCTCTACCGCACAAAAGTTTGCAACAACTACATGACATCACCACAATCGAACTCCATGTTAAGGCCAGCCACACTAAGCAAGTACTTCAAGAGCAGAAAATTAATATGAAACAGCTGCAGCTCTAATGCGCTGAAACAGTCACACAAAAGCAGCAGATGGGGAAGGTAGTAGCGAAAGCCTGTTCGAGTGCCTAGGAGTTAGAAATTGTGGAGGACTTTCCCATTGAGACATAGATCCATACACTGGCTAGTAGGTTCCGAAAGACAAAGGAGGAGGCTGCGCGGATCTAGCTAGAGCTCAATGCGTAGATCGCGGACTTAAGACTGCAGGTTCCACCATCAACGCCACCAAAGATACTAGAGCAACGTAGGAACATTATTACTATGGCGTGCGATGTTCACACGGTCAATGGCGAAATGTACCAAGCTGCTAACTCAATCGATTGTTATGCTCACCACCTTTGAGGAGGATCCAACAATTCGTCGATTGGAATCCGAGGGCTGAGAGCTACAGTAAGCTTATGATCAGCTCAGAGGGACCATGTATACCGTTGCTATCATGCAGCGCTTGGCTAAGATGCGGGAGGTGCATGACATGAAAAACCAAGCCGATGCTGCTAGACAAAAGGAAGTAGTAGTTAAAGCCCATCTCCAGCCGTAGTTGGACAAGGAATTTGTTGTTTCAACCACCATAGAGCACAAGGTAGCCCACATGCAGGCTGAGTATTCCACTATGGAGACAGTCGAGATAGGAACCGAGGTGTCGGTGACACATGTGGAACGAATGCAGTGCATGACAGAACAGTTTGCTGCTAGAACAAGTGACTCATAGAAGCTGCTGACCGATCTCCGCACACAGTTGGACACACTAGCTAAGTGACTCAGGATGAGTCATGATGATTGTGTTATGGGACTGTTGGGTAGAGGAAGCCCTATACAACAAGTATGGGGCACAAATCCTGCAATTTTGGGTAAGAGCAGGGTAAAGACTTTACGAGATGCACGGAGCACGATTTGTAATAATTCAAATTCAAAAGGGTATTCTGCCCAAAAATAATGTAAATAAATGTAAGTTGAGTCGGCCTGCCTATGGATCATGGTCCATGGAAAGGTATAAATAGAGCAAGAATCTATGGGTAGAGTAGCTAATTTTTGGTATGATTTTCGAATCGGAGATGTAATGGGTGATTGAGGAGAGCATTCTGAAAGTGTCTATAAGTCTGAGTCGAGGGTTTGGGTAGAGGAAAGAGACTCTGCAGTTGTGTGTGCAGAGGCCTGAAAGAGTCCGCAGCTGTGTGCACGGACCCCTACAGCTGAGTGCGTAGGGCAGATCTGGATGTAGTGGTGGTAAATTGGAAATAAAGATAAGTTTCTTCTGAATTTCTGTGGTAAATCTGAATTATCGCGAATCTACTTTTGTATGGTTAATGTAACTATTTTGATTTATGCGCATTACCAAATACTTGTGAATTTAGGTTTGATCTTAACTTGCGAACTAGATAACTATGATAAATGCTTGCTGAAAGACCTCTCTAAGTATATCTGGGTTATAATACTTAATCAAATAAATTAGATTTGTAATCAGCACAGTAAGATAAAGCTAAGGTTATCTGGATCTGCGCAGATCTAGCGCAACATAAGGCTATAGGACGGTGCACGAACCCCTCAGACCAAATCTAGACATCCCAAGGGTGAAAAAACCTAGTTCTAGCACCCTCCCCTGCTACCTTGGGTGAGACCTCATTCCGCTCTTCACGAGCTGTTGCTAAAAGGGCCAGTAGCTGCGAGATTTGCTTGGCTAAATAATTCTTCCGAACCTGGATTGGGCCCATATAAGCCAACAAGGACAGAATAGATTCCAAGAGGAGGAAACAAGAAAGATATCTTTCCTACTGGGTAATGTCCTGACAGAACAACTCCTGGATGGTTGAGACCTAGAGGAATAGTTCCTGGTGGGAACAAAGAAGAGGCACCCACAAAAGGAGGAGGTCCTAGAGGGGTGGATTTGGATGGATCAACTAAGATGGTAACAATGGGGTGCTTAGGAGTTGTCCATTTACTAGAGGTACCAGACTACTTTTGAGCAGCCCGTGATGCTTGTAACACTGAAACACTCAAAGAGCTAAGCTCATAGATAGGATGATGAGGACCACGAAAAGAACCTAATAATGAGGAACCTTTGTAGACTCTAGGTGAAACATTAATGAGAGGGAAAGAAGACTTTTTTTCAGACATTGACGAGATAATGGACTCCGTGGAGGTCAAGGATGATGGCATGTAGTATGTCAATTGATCAATAGTGACAATCTTCCCTTCATGGGGGAAACACATCTTAAAGAAAACCATAGATGCGACGAATGACATGGAATACATGTAACTACTACCCAAGAGTATGTTGTAATATACAGGGGCACCAATAACCTCGATGTCTACATGAACAGTCTTGCCCGCAAGAGTCACCTAACAATTGAGATACATGTCGAGAGGCTGAGAGGAGTGATTGTCCTGACTCCTAAGAAAGAAAAGTGATGGTGGCTAGATACGGTTTAGGTGACTTGAGTTTCTTCCAAATGGAAGTGGAAATCACGCAGGTGGATGCATCTTCGTCAATAATGCATTGGGAGATGATGGCATTACAGACTCTAACTTGTATTTGGAAAGCAACGGATGTAGGTAATGGAGGATGTTCTGACATATTAAGAGGAAAGACAATCAAACAATCATATGAAGGATCTACTGTGCCCAAATCAGTTAGTAGAAATTTGTTTTGAGATGGGCATGATTGGAGGACTTCCAGCGTCGACTTGGTATTAGGGGATTTCTTCAAGTCATTTACTATATTGTATGTATGGGAATCTCGATTAGAAGTCGCATTACAGTGTAATGGTCCCTTGGTTATCTTAGGAATTGACTCAACTTTAGGTTAAGGGATCTATAGTGGACCATTTGGTGTCGTAAGAGGCTTAGTAGATGCTTTGGTTTTGGGCTCAGTGCAGATGAAGTCGATGGCTTGTCATATTGATGCAACCGAGTTTGCAAGTTCATATCAGAGATATCAACCTCCTCAGAATTCATCATGACGATCTGGTAGTCACTAGGACCAGAAAGTTACAAAGGGTGGGCTATTGGACCTTGCTCAGGTTAAGAAACAATAAATCCTTATTGAGGGAAAGGATTTATGAGCACGACTAGTTGAGATGGCACAGGATTCTGAGGTGTTTGCTGCATGGGTTGTTGACCTCTATAAGCTACTTAGGCTTCCCAAATTTGGCTCATCTAGGGTAAGAGGGGACACTCATGAGTATAATGGCCATTTACACCATAACATGCACAAGGCTTATTCGTATGAACAACCTTTTTTTTCTTGGGGTGTTTTCCATGTTGCTATCTTTGGTGTTAAGTTGGTTCCCCTCGGATTCATTAGGTTCATTACCTTGGTTACCCTCGTTACCCTTGTTACCTTTTCCCTTATTCTTTTTCTTTGAATTTTTGGGATTGCTCACAATATGTTGTGCAAACACTTGACCCTAAGAGGGCGATGGTTGTTGGGGCTGAGGATGGATGGGAGCCTATGGTGATAATGCATGAGGGGATGGAGCACTCGAATGTGCATAGGTATAAGATGGTGAAGGGGAAACAGTCTGGTAGATAGGTTGAGCACTAGTTGTTCCTGACATTTTCTAATGTGGTGGGGTAAATACATATGATGTGCTTTGTCCTAAATATACATTGCTGGTAGGAGGGGCATAAGTGTTGAAGGAACTGGTGCCCCCCTACGAATAGCCATAACTATGTCGAGTTTATGGTGAAGGGTGTGAAATATCTCCAACAATACTATCGGTGCGTGACATGCACCTGGTGCATTGGCACCACCAGGATGGGGGAGGTTTGGTATAATGGTATAGACATAACCAGATTAAGCATGAATCAAGTCATATCTCAGAGCAGTCTCAAGAGCCTCTTCCTCTCTCTTAGGAAAGTGAGACACGACATCTTTGGAAATAGGTGTTAAAAGAGTCCTAAGAAACCAATAATGGTAGACATGATCTTCGAAGGGTGGAGCACGACACATACTCCTCCTTCTACACCATTCCTGAACATGATCGGATAGAAGGGTGGTAGAGGACTGACGAAATCTAGTCAAGAGATCTATACCAATCTCGTATTAGAGAGGTAACTGAAAATATGAAAGGAACACTTTAGTAAGCATCGCGAAAATGGAATGATATGCAATGGGATCATTAACATACCGCTTCGCAGCATCTCTAGTGAGCATGCATTGGAACAACCAAAGATGAATGGAATCATTGGTGATGGAGTTGGATGAACACCACATATGAAAAGATAGGACTCGATTAGTGGGGTCCTCTCTAAAATTACCCTCAAACTTAAGAATGTCGGAGGGGAGCTTATTCAACATAGTTGGCCAACCAACCTCATGGTTTATAGGGTCATTAATCAACTTGCTAAAATACAGGAGGCTTAACCCAGCCATGAAAGGTAGCATTGGAGCTGTCGGAATAGTTCCTTAGATGGTTCTGCTAGATGTGACTACCAGGGTAGAATTAGAGTCAAAACCAAGTTGGTTTCCTGCACTTGCAGTGGGTCCTGACATGATGACGATATGCGATGAAGGAGGCTCAGAATTGGATGGGGAATCAGATGAACGAGAAGAGGATTCATTATGGGAACTCGAGGGACTATGAACTTGAACCCTGTGGGGAGGAGAAATATGCCCAATGTTGGGCATGGAATCCCCCCACAGCATGTTTTGGGGCTCAAAGCCCAAGTTTTGAGTTAATATTGTTGTAAAGATCAGCGAATTGTGGGCACGAAATGTATGTTACAGTCATAGGGTTGTCCGCCCTAATTTTTGAATGTAAAGTTGGCCTACCCATGGTCCACGGACCATGGGATTGCATAAATAGAGCGAAGCTCTAAGTGTAAAAAGAAGGTAGTAAGTTAGAGAAAGGTATGAGGTATAAGTACAAAGCAAGTTTCTAAGTGTATCTTGGGTCGTAGTAGTAGGAAGAGGCTCTGCAGCTGAGTGCACAAAGGCCTAGTAGAATCTGCAGCTGAGTGCACAGAGGCCTAGTAGAGTCTGCAACTAAGTGCGGGGACCCCTGCAGCTGAGTGCATAGGGTGGAATAGAGTCTGTAATCGAAGGAAGAGAATAATAAAGAGAAGTTTTATTTGAATTCTTCATATCTGTTCTTGAGTTATTACATGTTTGATATCAATTGCTAATGTACTATTTATTTACTGTGTGCACTTGGATGAATTGTGAATATTGTTTAGTATAACTAAAAGCATAAAATAAGCTAAGTTAACCTAGTAAGGACCTGGGTACTAACACTATTCGACCCCCGAGTAGGGCTACACGAAGACATCATCATAGGCTATGAGGTATAGGTAAGTGCGCATAGAGACGTGCATGCCGCGGGCCACTTGAAACCATCAAACATCTCTAGGGTGCGAAAACCTGGTTCTAGCACCCTCCCATACTACTTTGAGTGAGACCTCAGTCCGCGCTCCGTGGACTGTTGCCGAAAGGGCCAGTAGTACTGGGATTTTTTTGGCTAACGCACCTCTGAACCTGGGTTAGGCCCCAACAAGCCAACAAATGGTTCCTTTTCCAAGACAGTGGTTTGCATAAGGGATGTTTTATGTCATGTCACTGGAATCTGATGAAGAAAGAAATTGAAGGGTGGTTGGACAGAAAAATCACGAGTTTGCAATGCAGGAAAATAGGAATCTGCAAGTATCAAAGGAACAGTGGTTAGAGCGTTACTTATATACGGAAATTCATGAAATTTTCTTTTCATCCCTCCCCTCTGAGTTGTATGACTAGATCGCAAAGCTAGCAGACAATCAGGGAAGGTGTAGGCTCAATAAACCAATTGTGTGGACTCCAAAATTGGTTCCTAGACTAGAAGCATCAAAAGATAAGGTCACGCATGTTGTGGACCATTGGCTCGATAAAATTATAGGAGGGTTTATCACTGAGTTCATGGTAGACACGACAGTCAGCTACAGCAAGGCAAAACGATGCTTCCCCAAAGGACCACAAGATAAGTACATTAAATCTTTGAACACTTGGATTAAAATGTTATTGTGTGAAAAGTGGGTTATGTGAATAAATTGATGTTTGGGGCTATGCAAAGTGGGAGGATCTATAGAAACGAAGGTAGCACAGAAATAGAAACTATCCCCTTGATTTCACCTCGGTGAAAAAGTGAGGAAGAGCTCGCAAAAGTTTCACCAAGAAGTGTGATCAGTCTGATAAGGCAGTGAATTTCATGCGTACCACCTCCACCTACACCACCACTAGTCTCACCACCTTCACCTCCATCTCCACCCACACCACCTCCGCCACCACTATAGTTCAATATGGCGAGCACGATAAAATTGCCAGTATTCAGAGGAGTAGGGAATGAAGATCCGAACCAATTTTGATTCATGGTAAAAGCTGTATGGGAAGCACAAGGAGACGTAGATGACAATATAAAGAAGGAAATGTTGGTAAACACGTTGCTGGATTGTGCACTAACATGGTACATTAATTATTCTAATGACCATCAAAACATGGGGATCGTACATATCTAGGCTGCGTAAGGAAATCGTGATGCTTCCAGGTGAGACCCCATCAGATCTAGATCAGAGACTGAAGAGTATGATTCGCAAAGCCAACATGACCTTGACAGATCGACAATACCACGCATGGTTTTTAGCATCACTAATGCGCATTTAAGGATGGTGCTATCATAGAAAAGGTTATCCACCAAGGCGGAAGCTTTGGATATTGCAATGAGACTGCACAAGACCCCAATACAAGATCCTAGCCTGGGAATCCAACAAATCCATGTGTAACTGCAAAATTTGTGTCTGAAAATGTAGAGTTTGAAACAAGACTGAACAACTCGCCTAGAAGCGTGCGAGGAGATATGGTGCATAAAATGCAAGGGCAAGGGTCATGACAAGGACCATTGTCCAGTCTTTACAAACTACTTGGCAGCAGGAGGGCCAATGCCTTAGAGACCAAATGCACAAGCAGGGCTGAGCGCGGTGTCTACATTCTAGTGCACGATTTGTTAGATAGGAGGAAGCATGCTACAAATAACTGTCACCTATTACAGAAATATACGTAGACGTCCTAGCAATTGTTCTGTAATTTCTGTAGGTCGGTAAGCCATGATGAGTGCACCTGTAGAAGTTATGAGCTGATGATGGATCGGACTCCTACCTATAGAGTGCGGACTGAAACACGAGCCCTCGATCCAAATGCAGGGATAGTGCATGTTGGATTTCAGGGGTGCGGATGAGGTCAAGGTGGAATGGGGCCAGGAAGGGGTCACTAACAGCTAATTTGTTACAATTACGGAGGGCCAAGGCATTATGCCCGTGATTGTACAAATCCAACAAGAGCATCATGTTTATATTTTATTCAATTTGATCATGAGACTGAGGATTGGCCTACATTGATAGCGAGGCTGCACGATAAAGGGATACTCTAGCCTTTCCTGACTCAAAATTTGTAAATGATGAGGTCTGAGCCACGCGAAGAGGACTCGAATGTAAACATCGTGCTCCGAAGCAGTATCACGAGAGGAGATGACAAAGGTAAGCAACCTAAAGAAAGTGCATGGGTTCACAAGGCTCCTACAAAGGAACCTTAATTTGATTTGGAGCACACAAAGGAGACATTCACAGAAGCTACGAAGAGCTTCATAAAGGCCTCCACTTCAGGTAGTAAGGATCAACTAGAGTCGAAGATGGATCCTTCAATGCTCACTACCTTTCTGGAGACATGTATGAAGTTGCTGCGTGACAGAAAGGCTGTGAAGGGACTGCAGGAGCTTATAACTAGGTGCACTAGGTCAGGAGAATCGTGCGTAGTCTGGAAGTTTGGAAAGCATACATCACGAACAGGAAGGGAAATGAAATTGACTGTGCAAATTGAAGAGTATGAAATGGATCAAGTAATTCTAGATCTAGGATCAGACACGAATGTGTTCCCAAAGCAGACATGGGAGCGCATGGGCAGGCTCGCGTTGCAATTGTCCCCTATTCAATTGCAAATGGCGAATGAGTAGTAGATCCTACCAATGGGAAGATTGCAGGGGATAGTGGTAGACATTGAAGGTACAAGAGTGCTTGTAGATTTCAAAGTGGTAGAGATTGTCAATAACAAAAATCCCCATTCCACGCTACTGGGAATAGATTGAGCCACTGATATGAATGGAGTGATAAACCTGATGAAGCACAAAATGATTTTTGAGATAAAGGCACTATGCATAATGGTACCTTTAGACCCTGCGGAAGGAGTGCACTACATAGATCCAGTGCACGACGATGAGAGCAACGACAAGCTAGATTGTATCTACAAGATAACCACTCATGAATAGGATTGGGTTAATCCTATAGTGGATGGCAGAACCGGTTATAGAACATGACAACTTAGGTAAGGGATCTGCTTATGTCTGATGGGTTGATAGCGGTGGATGAATTACCGAACAAGTTTGAAAGAGAAGTGCCAGAAGAGCAGTGTTTTGATGCTTTGAAATGGGCACTATGCGCTATTCCTGCAAGGTGGTGGGGTACGCATCAAAGAAGTTTTGAGGACTGGAGTGGATGCAGAAGGAGAATGCGCTTACGATTTGGGAAGCCTCGGATGCGAACGGAAGTTGAGTATGATGGACGAAACAGCCTGTGCACCCACCTCTCTAGATGGGTATAGGCGTATGGTATGCAACCTGCACGAATGCACACCATTCTCAAGAAAGGAAACAAGAACAACAAGCAGGAATGGGCAAGACGAGGGCGTGAACGACGAAGTATGATAAGAGAAAGTGCACTGAAGATCATATGTGGGAAGCCTTTGGGAAGGTGTGCGAAGTGCTAAACACGGTCTCACAGGTGAGACTTACTGACTGGGACCTGCGCATACTAGCGGTAGCGTGGGCTTATAGGACCATGTGAAAAAATCTGACCGCGCAAGCAATTCAGAAGAAGAAGTTTGAAGCAAGGTCTATAATACTTATGGTGCATGCGAAGCCGAATCCATGCATAATAGCACCCATAGATACAATGTTCTACATAGACCAAAATGAAGAAACCACACAACTACAAGAAATAGAACATATAAAACTTGAGCAAGAAATCTGATGAGGGAATTTTAGACTTCATAAACTCGAAAAAGATTGGGTACGACTAAGGGAGAAAGCGCTTTGATGGATGCAGAGATCAAGAAGCTGGAAAACGTAATAAAGGAAGAATTTCTCATTGAAAAACCGATGATGGTAAGGCAAGGTGCATACGATGATACTGACAAATTGGAAAACTATTGTCATGAACTAGTTAGTCTACTACCTTGGCTTGGACCACATATCGTCAAACATAGTAACCAGGGTAGCGCATTCCAAATAGTAAAGTGTGCGGTGTCAATCACCACAATGAACGATGAGGATTCTTCATGAACCATGGTGGAGGATGGGATGGAGTCCCACATGGGTGGTACGACCACCTGACTAGCTGTAGTGAGAATAGTCTTAGCACTCCATGTAGCTGAAAGGGAGCGCAGGACTATAAAATATTCTGCCTGGGAGCTGTGTGAAATTGGAAATGCACGCAAAATAAAAACATCACAGGGTTCATGACCGCACATGGAGGGCTACGCTGCCATGTGGATTGGCTAGGAAGTGACCATTGGTGTCACTATTCATGATGGTATGTTTAATTTGAGGCCAAATGGAGCAGGCGGTGGGCATTTAAGATGTGAGTTATGGACAAGGTTTGGGAAAATCTGCCATTAAGAAAGCATTAATGGCCTAAAATTGTGGGGAATGGTCAAATTCGAATTCGAAAGGCACTATAAAACTCAAAGGGCTAGCCAGTGAACAACACTTGGTCATTTGAGAACTGAGCGCTTGAGTAGAGAACAAAGCATTGAGAACCGAGCGATAATTGAGCCCCTAAGTTTACAAGAGACAGAATACAGCCTAGAGATTATGACAGCCACTAAGGATGGGTTGGGAATTGAATAGGTACCCACTGGTAAGGTCGCGCAGACCCAAATGGTGTAGGATGTTCCATAAGGCATCAGGGTGGTGACAGAAATCCCTAAATTGCCGCGAGCACCATGGCCCAAGAAGGATAAACAGGCAATGGGTCTAGTACACATGTCCCCGAGGAATCTGTAGCACAACAAACTAACCACGACTGAGAAGGGGAAAGCAGTCACAATAGAAATGGATGAGGAAGAAGAAGTCTTGCAGGCCCTGATTGTCATAGAAGAGGAAGATGAAGACATGGAGGAGGATATCCAACCATTACACTCTAAAACAAAACTACCCACGTATGTCCCTCCGCAGAAGGGGAAAACCAAAGTGCTAAAGGATTTGGATGAAACGAAGAGTTCACTCCAGACACCGCTCCTCCTAGATGGCATTGTATTTGAGGGAACACACTTAGGCCATGTACCAACCATGAAGTTCGAACACTGGGACCTTGTTGACCACGATAAGTTTCCTCATTTGGAGACCATGATTCTGATGAAGTAGAATACTGAGGAGGTAGTGATAACATTAGAGCCGCGGAAATGGTTGCGCGGTGCGGAAAAGGCCAGATTGTTGCACTTATTATGGATACCACATTTCCATCATGCACCCATCACCATTTTCGTCATCAGGCAGCTGCTCTGCCTGGTGAATGATGGGTATCTATGGCTAGAGGTGCTTATTCCCATCATGACGGACCTCATTCACTGTATTTCACAGCTCCCCTGTAAAGGAAAGGACCCCGTGAATATAGCCAGAAAAGGTAGCCATTTGGCTCTTGCAGAAGCCATGAAGGCCAAATATAATCTTGAGAAGAAGAAGAGGGGCTATGCCATCTCCAGCATCAAGGATAAAGGGGTGCGTGTAGCAACCCAACTCCTGTCTGGAAAAGTGATGAGGAAGTGTCGCACCGATGAGGTACCGGTGCCTGTGGTCACACTAGACAAGCAGTGCACGGATGCGGTTCAGTTCAACTGGTCTGAATTCCTTTGCGAGGAATTTTTGACGAACTTTCGCGAAGCCCAAGAGCAGGGTAAAATGTTCCACTCTTCATGGTTGCTCTTATCCATATTGGTAACAGTGGGAGAACTAGCGAAGGACAGTCAATTCCTAAACATTGACAGAGAGTTACCAGAGGCCGCGAAGTACACTTCGCTCTGGGCCACAAAGGA
This sequence comes from Pinus taeda, assembly GCA_000404065.3. NCBI lineage: Eukaryota > Viridiplantae > Streptophyta > Pinopsida > Pinales > Pinaceae > Pinus > Pinus taeda. The sequence continues at coordinate 151,214 of APFE031565085.1, forward strand.
CATGAAAGAGATTCGTGACACCAAAATTTTTAGGGTGCTCATGGAGGCGAGCATTTGGATGTGGATCAATCAGAGGTCGTGCCTGTCACCTACAGTGCACAATAGTCTGCAGAGTTTTGTAGACTTCAAAGCTGATATGCACAACATTTATATCAGGGCGCGAAAGGATCCAATGAAGCAATGGATGAAGCTTCCATTTGTAGCCATTGATGACACAATTTTTATTCCCTTGGAGACATGGCCTCCCAAATGGTGCACCCCGAATATTACAGAACTAGAGAAGGAAGTAGCACAGAAGAAAAAGGATGTTGCCAAACTACGCATCAGTGTTGGACAGCGGGTCCCCCACGTAATGAGTTTTGGGCTTAAAGCCCACAATTTTGGGGATATTAGTATTGTAAAGGCTCCACGAAGTGCACGGAGCATGAATTGTAAGGAGTCAAGTCAAAGGGTAGTCCGTCCAAAAATAACATAAAATAATATAAAGTGAGTCGACCTGTCCATGGTCCACAAACCATGAGAATGTATAAATAAAGCAAGGCTCTAGGTGTAGAAGACAATTTTAGTATAAAAAGCATTGAAAAAGATCTAGGGTGCATGGGTTGTTGACAACGGCAGTTGCTCTGAGTCTATGAGTCTAAGTCAAGGGTTGTAATAGGAGATAGAGGCTCCGTAGTTGTGTATGTCGATGTCTGGTTAGAGTCTGAAGCTGTGTGCACAAGGTAGAAAGTAGATTGTACTAACAAAGGCATTAATAAAGATAAGTTGATTTTGGAATATTGAGTATCTATTTATATATTCTGGTTTAGTCATCTGTTCACGATTTATGATTACAGGCATGTTTGTTTATGGTTCCTTTGTAAGTTAACATAAGATTTATAATAATATTAAGCATAGAAAAGGGTAAATTGTAGTCACACTTGTCTAAGGTAGTTACTTTGAAAAGACAGTTGTGCAGAAGTAACACAGTGTGTAGGATCAATCTGCGCACCCCCAGACCAGATCAAGACATCCCCAGGGTGCAGAAACTTGGTTCCAACACCCTACCATACTACCTTAGGTGAGACTTCAGTCCACACTCCACGGATGGTTACTAAAAGGACTGGTAGTGTCGGGATTTGTTTGGCTAAACATCGTTGAACTTGGGTCAAGCCCCAATAAGCCAACAAATGGTTTCGTTGTCGGGACCAGGATCTACCTAATGGATGTCTGATGTCAAAACACTGGAACCCTATGAAGAAAAAAATTGAAGATTGGTCGGATCAGAAGCTGCATGAGTTTGTAATACAGGAAAACAAAACTTTTCAGATATCCGAGAAGAGGTGGTTGGATCACTTCATATATACAGAAATCCATGAGGTCTTCTTTGCAACCTTCTCTTCGGAACTATACGATTGGATCACGAGGCTAGCAGACAACCAGGGAAGGTGCAAGCTTGATCAACTGATAGTGTGGACTTTGGATTTGGTGCGCAGTCTAGAGGCATCTGAAGATAAGATCGCGCGGGTCATAGATCACTGGCTAGATCGGATAACAGGAGGGTTTATCACTGAATTTGCGATAGACATGACTGTCAACTACAACGAAGAAGAAAGATGCTTTCTCAAAGGACTACGAGATAAGTACATCAAGTCTTTGAATACCTGGATCAAGATGTTGTTATGTGAAAAACGGGTCATGCATATACATTAATGAGCGAAACGACGTAGAGCGGGAGGGTCTACAAAGGAATTGAAGGGCTAGGAAACAGTCCTTTAATTTCACTGCCATGAGCAAGTGAGGAAGAGCACAGTTGGATTTCTCCGAGGAGTGCGATTAATTTGATCAGGTGGTGCATTTCACATTTATCATCTTCGCTAACACCACCACTCCCATCACCTTCTTCACCTCCAACTTCGCCCACTCCCCCCCACCAAACCAGCAGTTTAGCATGGTGAGTGTGGTCAAGTTCCCTGTATTCAGAGGAGTAGGAAACAAAGACCCAGATCAGTTTTGGTTCATAGTAAGAGCAGTGTGGGAAGCGCACGGGGTTATGGATGCTAACATTAAGAAGGCCACATTGGTAAGTACGTTGTATGATCATGCACTGACTTGGTATATCAAGCAGTCGAATGATCACCCAAATGTCGGAATAGTGGAGATTTAGATTGCATTGAACATAGAATTTAGTCAGCCGAAATCAGAGATGCAGTCAATCATCGAATTCAAGGAGATCGCGATGCTTCCAGGTGAAACCCCCTGGAATCTAGATTAGAGGCTAAAAAGTACAATCCGCGAGGCTAATATGACACTAACAGATGTGCAACAACACGTGTGGTTTGTGGCATCTTTGACACCACACCTAAGGACGACTTTATCACAACAAAAACTATCAAACCAGCCAGAGGCATTGGAAATGGCAATGAGGTTGAACGAAACACCGATACAAGATCCGAGGTTGGGAGTCCGACAAATCCACGCACAATTACAAAACCTATTCTTAGAGATGAAAAGTTTCAATCAAGATAGGGTCCCCCGGCCAGAGGCGCGCGAAGAAGTGTCGTGTATAAAATGTAAAGGCCAGGGTCACAATAAGGATCATTGTCCTATATTCGCAAACTATTTGGCAGGAGGGGGATTGATGCCATTGAGACTAGAGGCAAAAGTAGGGCCGAGTGTGCACACCACACTCTAGTGCGTGATTTGTCAAGTGGGAGGAAAGCACGCAACGGACAACTGTCACCTATTTCAGAAGAATACCCAAACTCCACAGCAATTGTAATGTAATTTTTGTAGGTCAGTGGGTCATGATGAGTGGACATATCAAAGATATGAGCTAATGATGGACAAGACCCTAGCTTATTGAATGCAGACAGAAATGTGAGGCCTCAATCTAGCAACAGCAATCGTGCGGGGGGGAATTTGAAGGATGAGGTCAACAACGAGGAGGAATGTGATCAAGACAAGGGCGCAGACAACTAATTTGTTACAACTGCAGAGGATCCGGGCACTATGCGTGGGACTGTACGAATCCAACTAGAATATGTTGTCCGTATTATTATCAGTTTGATCATGAAGCAGTGGATTTTCCGACATTGATTCCACAGATGCATGAGAAAGAGGTACTAGAGCCTACTCCAACTCAAAATATGCAAATGATGAGGTCGGAACCACGCGAAGAAGACCCCAACGTCAATATGGCGCTTAGAAGTGGCGTGCCTACAGGGAAAGATAAGGGAAAGCAACTCGAGGATGATACATGGGTTCGCAAGGCCCCTTTGCAAGAATCTAAGCTTGACTCGAAATACGCAAAGGAAATGGTTATGGAAGCTAAGAAGAGCTTCAAGGAGACCTCTACTTCAGGTAGTAAGGATCAACCAGAACCGGGAATGGATCCGTCTATGATTACTACCTTTTTAGAGACATGCATGAAGCTTCTACGAGATAGTAAGGCAGTTAGAGGACTCCAAGAGCTGATCACTAGGTGCGCAGGACCAAGGGAACCACACGTAGTTTGAAAGATGGGGAAGCATGCTTTGCGTACTGGGAGGGAAACGCAGCTGACAGCACAAATTGGATAATATGAGATGGATCAGGTAGTCTTAACCCTGGGTTCGGACACAAACGTGTTACCAAAACAGACTTGGGAGTGAATAGGCTAGCCCATGTTACAATGGTCCCCTATTCAATTATGGATGTCGAACCTACAAAAGGTCATGCCCATGAGAATATTGCAAGGGGTAACCATGGATATTGAAGGTACCAACATGCAGATAGACTTTGAGGTAATAGAGATTGTGGATGAAAGTAACCCTTACCCCACATTATTAGGGATACATTGGGCTACAGATATGAATGGAGTCATCAACCTGAAGAAGTGAAAAATGACTTTTGAGAAAAAATCTCTACGCGTAGTAGTTCTGTTGGATCCAACTGAAGGTGTACGCTACACTGAACCTGTGTGCGAAGATGACAGCAATGATGAGCTAGACTACATTTACCAGATAATGGCATAAGACTAGGATAGGGTAAACCTGACTGAATATGGGAGAATCTCATGGGACTGCGATAGATCCTGTACTTCGGATTCTGATGAAGAAATAGAACATTGGCAGAACCAGTTGCATGAAGTATCAACGCTAAATTGCAACATGATGATTAGTTCACTGCGGTATGTGATGAATGAAGCCAAGGAACCACCAACATATGATGGGGACAAAGGTGTGCATGAACTCTTAGACAAAATGGGAAGGTTAGTACCAAAACATTAACGGTGCGATGCGATGGATTGGGCATTACGTGCGGCGCCCATACGATGTTGGCAGAAACACAAAAAGAATATTGGGAGCTAGTGTGAATGTAGAAGAAAGCTGCATTTGTGGTTTTTCCAGCATCAAACGTGAGCCAGGCAGCCAAGGCAAAGCAGTTTGTGCGCCCACATGTGTCAATGGATGAAGGATAAAAAATTAGGACCCAACATGGCAATAGAAATAGCGACGCAAACTGCGAATACCCCAAAACGGAGCATTCACAAGGCTATGCGAGATTTTGAAGAGAGTTTACTAGGTGGGACGATTGGATTGGGACCTGCACGTCCCAATGGTTCGATGGGCTTATAGGACCATAAGCAAAAACTGGAGTGCATAAATGATTTCAATGAGGATAAGAAGAGAGGAAATCAAGAGGGAAGAGAAGAATCCTTGGACTACGGCTCTTGTAGTCAAGATAGGATGCGAGGACCTGGTTAAAGGAATTAGGTAGTTGCAAGAAAACCTTCGGTGCAGAAGCATGAAACTTCATGAACACAATGATAAGTGGGCATGGCTGAGAAAGAGAAGTATGACATTGGATGAAGAAATCTGCAAACTAGAAACCGAAGTCGCGCAAGCGAGATGCAAGAAACTGAGTATAAGTAGACCGAGTCTAGCCAGCCCTACTATTGTGTTGGAAGAAATTGTGACCCTGCTATCATGGTTGCAACCGCACATTACTAAACAATGGAAGGTATCATACAAAGAGGGATGTGACGCAAAGGCATGTGGAAGGTGCCCACAACCTGGGCTAGCAGGAAAAGCAAAGGCTCGCACCAGGGATGCGAGTACCTAACTATCTATAGAAGGCACAATCTCAGTGCTCTAGGCAGTTGAAAGAAGGCATGGGACTATAAACAGGGCTGTAGGAAATCTACACGGAAAGGGGGTTCCATGTAGAGCCCGTCTGTCACAAGGCTCGCACTCGTGCTTAAGGGGATGCACTACCGTGCGAATAGGCTGGCGAGTGACCGTTGACGACACTATTCATGACAAGAAGGATAATTTAATGCAGAAAGGAGCAGGCGGTGGACCATTAAGATCTGAATTATGAGCTAGATTCGGGGAGATCTACTGCCAAGCAAGTACTAAGGACTCAAAAATGGGGGGATTAGCTGAAATCAAATCTGAATGTTACTATAAAATTCTACAGGGTAGCTTTCAAGTAGCTCTAGGGTTTTTAAGAATTGAGTTAGTACAGAGCAGTGAGCCCCAAGCTACCTTGCTACCCATGAATGCGCCGCTGACCGAATCCAATATAAACACAATGTTGAGAACTAGAGTGCCAGTTATGGGAGTTAGCCAAGAACCCAGGTGACCCAGGAGGAGCCTAAAGAGACAACAGGCGCACCAAAGGTACTGAAGTCCCCACACATGCCATGACCACAGAAAAACAAACAGCCAATGGGGCCCATCTGGGTATCACCATGGCACCCACGAATTAGTAAAATATCGATAGTTGAGAAGGGAAAAACTGTCACTATCGAAACAGAAGAGGAAGAGTAAGATTTGCAAGACCTAATAGCTCAAATTGAGGCATAGGATGATGAGGTGGAAAATGTCTCCGAAGAACCTTTAGTATAGAGTTACCCTCCTACATTCCTCCATGGAAAGGGACAACCAAGATACCAAAGGACCTGGAGGCCACGAAGAGTGCGCTCTAGACCCCACTTCTTCTGGATGATATCAATTTTGATGGTCCGCCACTGGGACGGGTACTGAATATAAAATTCAAAGGCTGGGACCTTGCAAAGAGCAAGAAGTTCCCACAGTTGGCCACGAAAAAACTACAGTAGCAGAAATGGTTGCAAGGTGTGGAAAAGGTAGGGTTACTTCATCTGCAGTGGATACCCCACTACCACCGCATGCCTATCACCATCTTTGTCATCCAGAAGCTACTGTGTCTAGTACATGATGAGTATCTATGGCTGGAAGAGTTGATTTCCATCATGGATGACTTTATTCACCGAATTTCACGGCTGCTGAGTAAAGGAAGCAATCCCGCAAACATAGCCAGAAAGCGTAGTGACCTGGGCCTCGTGGAAGTTATGAAGGCCAAATATAAGCTAGAGAAAAAGAAGTGAGGGTATGTAATAGCAAGTATCAAGGATCGAGCGGTGCACATTGCCACCTAGTTGCTAGCTAGCAAGCTCATGAGAAAATTTCATGCAGACGAAGTACCAACATCTGTAATTGCATTGGCAAAGCAATGTGCAGCAGGGGTCGAGTTCAATTGGGCACAGTTTCTCTGTGATGAATTCTTGACCTTCCATTACACATGGGTGCTCTTATCCATCATGTTGATTGTCAGGGAGCTGCCAATAGATAGCCAATTTCCCGCCATGGAGCAGAACATACCCAAGGCTGTGAGGTATACCTCGCTTTGCGCGACCAAAGATGCGGCAAGGATCCAAGAGATAAAGGTATTTTGGACATTTGTAGAGGTGAGTTTACAAACGTGGATCAACCGTAGGCCGCGCTTGTCCCTGATAGTATATAACACTTTACATAGTGTGGTGGAATTCAAGGCGGATATGCATATCTTGTATATACGGGCGCGCAAGGATCCAGCCTGAGCATGGGAAAAGCTGTCATTCATTTCCACAGATGATGCAATCTTCAAAGTAGTGGCATCATGGTCTCTGGAGTGGTGTGCCTTGAACTTGGTGGAATTTGAAATAATTGCGGCACAACAGAAAAAGAAAGAGACCAAGCTATGCCTCGCGAAGATAGCAGAAAGAAAGCGTCAGGAACAAGAAGTGGCCATGTAGTAGATGGTGGCTAAGGTAGTCACACTAGAGAAAATGACACAAACCATAACTGCACCCACTGAGGAGGCCGAGGAAGACTAAGAAATGCCCATGGAGCAGAATATACAACGGGAGGCGGAGACACAGGAATGCACAAACCCTACAACAAATGTGACCCAAATCAAGAGGTCGTGCGTCCAGGAGCAGCCTTCTTTGAAAAAGAGGACAAAGACAATAGAGTTCGTGGGAGGAACCCTTATTGAAAATGATGCTCCAGCCGAGTTGATCACGAAGTAGGCGACTGCATTGGGGGTGCTCAGAGTGCAGCTGCAGGCATTACGGGTGCAAACCCCAAGAATGATGACACCGCACCTTGAGAAAGGTATATCTGAGGCTGAATAGATGCTATGCGTACGCACAACGAACACTTTGGTGTTACCAAAAGGAGCCGTCTTAGCAACAGCCGAAGGTGAAATAAGGGGTTGGGGTTCGAATTTGGCCACCCTTCCCAAAGAAGCCGTACACCAGCTGCAGGAAGGGGTAACTGCTGAGATTCGTGCCAGGAAGGGCCATGTTCTCCAAATATTGAGTGAGCAGAAGGCACAAATAGAACAACTCACCCTGCAGTGCAATAGCATGGTTGCCCAAAACCAAGGAGTAGAACAGGCAGTGGAGGAAGCCTGTAGTAGTATTGTGGAGTTGGCCATAGTAGAAGAACTCCCCACAGCAGAAAAGATTCGCCAACTTGAAGCTGGAGTTCACAAGACCCACGAGGAGGCTGCGAAGGTGAAGTTGGAGCTGAACTTACAAATAGTAGAGCTGCGATTGAAGGCGCAATCCTTTATACCTCCAGAAGTCAGAGAGCAGCGCCACCAAGCCATTCAATCGGGGTTGAAAGAGATAGAGCATGTTGTACAAGACTGCACTGGCTTGTTGGACCAGTCCCTCGTAAAGCTCACTTCACTCCAGGAGGACCCAATGCTATGGTAGTTAGAGATGGAAGTGTGGAAATTGCACCAGGATTACGATGATGTTTGGGGAACTGCACATATGGTCACCCTCACCCAATGATTGGCCAAGATAAGGGAGGCCTAGGATCTAAAAGAAAAAGTGGACGTCGCGCAACAAAAAGAATCAGGGCTTAAAACACGCATTCAGCCTTGGCTCAAGGAAGCATTCACGGTCACTGCCACAATAGAGAGCAAGTTGACCTAGATGCAGGACACATATGCGAAAAGGCAAGAGGATGATGCTAACAACAATGCATTAGAACGTTGCACATAATTGATATAGTAGTCAACGAAGGAATGTGTGGCTGACATCCGCGAAGTGCAGGGGTTGTTGGATGCTCTCCGAGCAAAGATCACCATGCCGGCCAAGTGACTCGGGACAAGTCATGATGTTTGGGTTGGGGACCTGTTAGACAGCGGGTCCCTAGCGTAATGGGTTTTGTGCTTAAAGCCCACAATTTTGTGGTATTGTAAAGCCTCCGCGAAGCGCGCAGAGTGTGAGTTGTAATAAGTCAAGTCAAAGGGTAGTCCACTAGAAAATAAGGTAAAATAATAGAAAGTGAGTTGGACTGCCCATGGTCCGTGGACCATGAGAATGTATAAATAAAGCAAGGCTCTAGCTGTAGAAGACAGTTTTAGGAGAAAAAGCATTGAAGAAGATCTAGGGTGCATGGGTTGTTGACAGCAGCAATCGCTCTGAGTCTATGAGTCTGAGTCGAGGGTTGTAATAGGAGATAGAGGCTCCACAACTGTGTGTGCGGAGGCCTGGTTAGAGTCCGCAGCTATTTGCGTGGACCCCTGCAGCTATGTGTTCAGGGTAGAAAGTAGATTGTACTGACAAAGGCATTAATAAAGATAAGTTGATTTTGGAATATTGAGTATCTATTTCTATATTCTGGTTTAGGCATCTGTTCATGATTTATGATTACACACATGTCTGTTTATGGTGCCTTTGTAAGTTAACATAAGATCTATAATAATATTAAGCACAGAAAAGGGTAAATTGCAGTCATGCTTGTCTAAGGTAGTTACTCTGAAAAATAGCTATGCAGAAGTAACGCAATGTGTAGGATCGATCGGCACACCCCCAGACCACATCGAGACATCCCTAGGGTGAAAAAACCTGGTTCCAACACCCTCCCATACTACCTTGGGTGAGACTTCAATCCGCTCTCTACGGACTGTTACTGAAAGGCCCAGTAGTGTCGAGATTTGTTTGACTAAACATCGTTGAACCTGGGTCAGGCCCCAATAAGCCAATAGTCACTCAATTGGTAGAGAAAAAGTGGGAAAAAAAACAGTAGCTAACGTTAGGGCAGTTGAGAAGTGGCATAGAAAGATGTGGAGCAGAAAAAGAGTACAAAAGCACCAGCAGTCGCAGACAGCAGAGGCGGCAACAACACAGGTAAACGAGGGCCAAGCAATGTCCTCAGGGCAGAAGGTAGAGGAAATAGAAACAATGGAAGGGAGAGCGGTCCTAGGGGCCGCATGCACATAGTTAAAGTGCCTGTGCATCGCAGAAATATCGGGCCCAAGGTAGAAGTTCAAGGCCTCGAAGTTGGCCATTGACCCGCTCACCTTAACCAAAGGTGATCTCCATGACATCGGCGAGACAATCAGTGATGTCACAAGTGAAGCACTTTAGGAGTTCATGTAGGAGAATCAGACTATTCTTGGGGCCCTTAGGGCATAGCTGCAGGAGTTACAAGTGCGGCCCCCTCGGGAAGGTACCCTGTCAACACTCGTTGCAACAGGAACTTTAGCAGCAGAACAGATGTTGTGCGCAAGGATGGAAAATACAATAGTATTGCTAGAGGGAGCTCTTGTGTCATCCAATGCGATGGATCGGTTATCAATTAGTATAATTAAAGGCCTTAGCCTTAATCTAGCTGCCCTTTCCTGGGAAACGATGTATCGATTATAAGATAGGATAATGGCAGAGCTGTAAGCCAGGGAGAGCCATGCGATCCAAGTTCTTAGTGAGAAAAAATTAAACATAGAATAGCTGAGCTTGCAGCGCGATGAATTGGTGTCACATAATCAACAGTTGGTGCAGACGGTATATGATGCTTGCTGACGCGTCCTAGAGCTAGCCATCAGTAGATATACTGGTAGAAGTGTGGATCCACAGTTTGGAAACTGGAGTCTGCGAGGCCAAAGAAGAGATGACAAAGGTTCAACTAGAGCTGAATTTTTAAATCGTCGAGCTGCGGTTGAACACGCAACCTTCCACTCCCCTGGAAGTCTGAGAACAGTGCACTAGCGCTATCACAATAGGGTTGGAAGAAATTGGGGGTGCACTGTGCGACTGTACCAACATGTTGGAACAGGCACTTGAGATCCTCACAACTTTGCAGGAGGACCCCAACATCTAGTGCCTAGAGACGGAGGCATGCAAATTCCAGCAGCAATATGACAACGCTATAGGAACTGCGTAGAAAGTAGTCCTCACTCAGTAGCTTGAAAGGATGCAGCAAGCTAAGGCATTAACGGAGTAGGTGGACGCGGCGCGCCATAATGAAGTAGTTCTCAAAGCGTGCATTCATCCATGAATTGGCGAGGCCTTCACAATAATGACGAATATCAAAGGGAAGCTCACGCACATTTAGGGGATGCATGCATAGATGCAGGGAAACACGTCGGACATAAAGGTCTCAAAAGAACGGATGCAGCAGGTTCAACAACCAGTAGCTTAATGAACTATAAACATCAAGACCGTTCGAGAACAGTTGGAGGGACTCCGTGCCAAGATCGCCACATAGACAAAGTGACTCGAGGGCGGGTCACATTGTTTGTGTTGGAGGCCTGTTGGGCATGGAATCCCCCTACAACATGTTTTGGGGCTCAAAGCCCAAGTTTTGAGTTAATATTGTTGTAAAGCTCCACGAATTGCAAGGGCGAAATGTATGTTAGAGTCATAGGGCCATCTACCTTAAGTTTTGAATGTAATGCCGCCCTACCCATGGTCCGCGGACCAGGGAATTATATAAATAGAGCGAAGATCTAAATGTAAAAAGAAGGTAGTAAGTTAGAGAAAGGTATGAGATAGAAGTACAATGCAAGTGTCTAAGTGTATCTTGTTTCATAGTAGTAAGAAGAGGCTCTACAACTGAGTGCGCAGAGGCCTAGTAGAGTCCGCAGCTAAGTGCGCAGAGGCCTAGTAGAGTCTATAGTTAAGTGTTTTGACCCCTGCAGCTGAGTGCACAGGGAAAAATAGAGTCTGTAACTGAAGGAAGAGAATAATAAAGAGAAGCTTTATCTGAATTTCACGTATCTGTTCTTGAGTTATTACGTGTTTGATATCAATTGCTAATGTACTATTTATTTACTACGCGCACTTGCATGAATTCTGAATATTGTTAAGAAAAACTAAAAGCATACAAAAAAGCTAAGTTAACCTAGTAAGGACCTGGGTACTAACATTGTTCGACCCCTGAGTAGGGTTGCGTGAAGGCAACATCACAGGCTGTGAGGTACAGGTAAGTGCGTGTAGCTACATGCATGTCGCAGACCACTTGAAACCATCAGACATCTCCAGGGTGCGGAAACCTGGTTCTAGTACCCTCTCATACTACTTCGGGTGAGACCTCAGTCTGCGCTCCACATATTGTTGCCGAAAGGGCCAGTAGTACCGGGATTTGTTTGGCTAAATGACCTCTGAACTTGGGTCAGGCCCCAACAAGCCAACACCCAAGTGGAAAATGGGGATGAAGGCATAAGAGTCTCCATGACAAATGCCTTGGTGGCCCAATGGTTGTAAGACACAAGTGACATGGAAATGGTTAAGGTAGAAAAATAAGATGTTTTTGTCTCTGTGTGGGGAGAAAAATTAATTAAGTTAAGTCTTGGCTTGGCGGTGTAAACCAAGTGGCATTCACTTAAGGTGCACTTATGTGTGCAAGTGTGTTAATTAATTAAGCCTAGATCGTGTTTGAAAAAAGAAAACATTTTCTGAAATAAACTGAGATTAAAAATAAAAAATGAATAGCAAATTATCTCTATAAAACCTACCCAAACTAGGTTTGCAAACATTGTGTTGGTTGGTGGCGAAATCAATTGAAAACACATGAAAAAGGTCAAGATATCTAAGTGTTGGTGTGACTGGGATTAATTGACGCTATGTTGCTAGAAAGTTGTGCAGTCACAAAAAAAACCATGGAGGAAAATCATTGCAAAAAGATAGGGAGATGGGTGTGAAGCCTAGGGAAACCAGTGGTACCCTAAGGCAAATGAACAAACAAGGTTCAAGATGAAACTTTGGATGGAAACAACCTATCTATGAAGATCTAAGAAAGGAAGTTACAAATCTAGAAAATATTGTTGAAATCTCTACAGAAAGTCATACTGCTTACTTAGCCAAACTCTTCCTATAAAGGTGGAAGCGTACTAGAAGCCCTAAGGGGAGAAATTCCACTTCGAAGAGTGAAACATAGTAGATGAAAGCCTAAGCGGGCTAAGGTAGTGGTCCAAAAACCCAGCGGACAGCTCTCGGAAAAACCCAGAAACAGATCAGAAAAAATCCCAGAAAACCTAAAATCATAGGAAGTGACCTGTTTAGAGGGATACCACACTTTTTGGGACAAAAAGTGCACTCTAGACCTCCACATCACACTTTTGGAGTAGAAAAGTGTGATTTTTTCTCCTTAGTTCTCGGGCAGCAAGTCTCGAAAACATTTGTCGTCTTTGTCGTGGCTAGTTCCTGTGACCTGCGGAAATGACCAGAAAACTTACAGAAGTTAGAAATTTAACTGATCTAGTGTTAGAATGCTAGTAAACAACATTAAGATACTGAAAAATAAAAACCCTAAGTTGAAAAATTAAAGGTCACCCAGGTTTCTGAATTAGAATTAAAAACGCAATGGAGTCACCAATTTGTTATGTAGAATTCTTCTTGAATGTGTATAAAAAGAAACTAATTTAGGTTGTGGATGAAAAATAGCCCTAACAATAAAAATGTTTGTTAAAAAATGTAGACCTACAGAAAATGATAGAAGCAAAACCTACCAAAGCCATGATCTATGCCATAGACATAGTTAACTAGAAAAATGGAATAGTAAAATAAGCACAAATAACTCCAATAATGCAATGGAAACTAGAAATATAAAGAACAAATTTTATTAAACAACACCTGTGAAGCGAGATAATAATGTTACTAGTCCCCCTCTATGGGATGGGTTCTTGGCTATCCTCGATGTCTTCAACTTTTGTAGAGTCTCTCTCCTCTATAATGTGTAAAACCCAGCAATCCAAATGTTTGAGCTCAATGAGAACTCAAATGAAAAATAAGATGGTGTGTGACAGTGATAATACTCAGAGCTGCAACAGTGAGTGAAACAATGAAAATAATCAAAAGTGAAGAATAAATGTAAAAACCTTCTATTTATAACAAAATATTAGGTTATTCTTAAATAATAAGCAATAATAAAATATTATTAATCCCATTCTAGAATTAACCATTTGGAATATTTTATTATATTTGGTTTGGAGGGAAAAAATATTTAAACTTTTATTTACAAATAATAAATAAATAAATTATTTATTTATCATCTCAAGAAATATGGTTAAGGAATAATAAACAAATAATAATTTATTTATGTATTCCTAGGGGATTTAGTCAAACTTGACAAGGAATAATAACTAATTAGTGACTAATTAATTATTCCTAGAGAAAAATAAGATAATTAACAATTTATCTATTTATTTCTCATAACTGGGTCAAATGTGACGAGGAATATTAATTAAACAATGCTTTAATTAATTATTCCTAAAATATAATTAAATAAATAGTGACTTATTTAATTATTCTTCATAGGTTTAATTATAAATGATCAAACAAATGTGGTTTATTAAGTAATTTCTCACAATGAAAACAATTTTACTATGGTAAAATTGGCCCTACATGGTGTACCTCGATTCATCTATTAAATCATGGATAGATGATAAATTTTTGTGATAACACATATTGTCTCTTCCTTTAGGAGAAGTAACATGCTAGCATTAACTTTTCTCATTGTTTTATTTAAGAAGTCATCTACATTGGAAATGTTTATGCAAACATAAACTATGTGCGAAGGAAAAACATTTTCTAATATTGTTTTAATAATCATAGGATTTGCAAATTTGAAAAATAAATATAACAATGTAAGAAATCATTTTGCAAAAATCAGACACAACATAGGATGACGAGCTAGCTACATATTATATATTGCAAATGTTAGAGTATATATAATGTTAGTAAATAGTATAATACAATACATGGAACTTAACAACAAAAATCATTGAAATGGATTTTTAGACAATGTTAATAACTACATGTAAGGTAATCATAGGATGAAAGCAAATCCCAACCATACAACAAACCCAAAAAAATAATTGACAATGGTCTAATTCTTCAAGAAAATAGTCTTAAGATTGGAACTATGGACATGCATAGGTGTGGAAGCACATACACCATCCCACCACTCGCGACTAGTGAATGGTATTTTAGTCTTACTAGTTATTGTTAATAGGGATAGTTGCACCTTTCATCGAACACTTCCTGATTTTTATAATTCGAAAATAATACAATTTCATGAATGTGATCACGTTATACCATCTCTATAATGCCATTAGTATATTTCTTGACAATTCAACTAAATAAAATCGTACGATCACTAGATTGCTCGAAAATGCAAAAAAACAGAACCGTCATTGTATATGAAAAGTCACATTTTTATGGTTTATGGTAAACGTGTCATGGATATAAAAATTGGATAGCATATCAATAACAGTTGCTTTGTCCACATAGTATTATTGATGGGAAACTTTTCGCAGATGAGGCAATACTTTCTCTAGTTCCACACATCTTAGAACACAATATGTTATAGTCATGTCGTGTCCATGTATCATGCAATTTAACTAATGGAAATATAAAAAAATGATAGTTTTCCCTGCAAATGGTACAATAAACCATAATTTCATCCATAGCTCTAGTTTTTGTAATTTGATTGTTGCATTTTACACATACAATCTCAAAGGGATTCATATATGTACTAGTTGTTTTCAATATTCCTTGCAAATGATGCAAAATTGATGTAGAAAACCGAGAGTTAGCAACTTGAAATAATCTCTCTCTCTCTCTCTCTCTCTCTCTCTCTCTCTCTTCTATATATATATTATATATATATATATATATATATAAGATAGAAAGAAATATTATTTCAAGTTGTTAACTCTCGATTTTCTATATATATATATTAGAGTTTACCATGCATCGAATTGCCAAAGAAACCAACTTTCTTAGACTTTCCACATTCTTCTCTAATTTCAATGAACTTATAAACATTGATTGTGAAGTCCATAAACTCTATCTTGTATTTTAACTATATGTTTTAGCAAGATGAACGAGAAAATGTTTTCTTACAATTGTCTTTGGATTGTAATATATGTTGGAAGAAGTTTCTCGTGTACCTAAACATGTTACATGTGTAGTATTTATAAAATAATACATGTAAATCATATAAAAGGACAATAATAACTTGCTATCATTGAAACATTGGAATAAACATAGTCTTACTATTTCCCTATCTTGATTGGAATTCTTTCCTTTGATTTCTAGTACATATTGCATCCATTCTTGTGTTTCTAAAATTGCATTCGCACCAACTCTGCCAACTGAAAATGGATCTAGACTATGGAACAAATTTATAATCATCATATTTGGGGAAAAAATGGTACCCAATGGAAATAGGACAAATGATTTCTATAATCCTAGAGCTTTTTAGTGAAATAGTTTTCTCACATTCACCACTATCATATTTGTGCTTTGGAATTAGTTCAAAATTTCTAATAGAAACACCAACATTGGCAATAAGTTTTTCCTCATTTTGTTCAACAAATATTCTTGGCACAAGCAATGTTATTGTCATTTCGGCCTTCTTATTTGTCAAATATGCAAAGATTATTTGTCTTGTCTTATTTTCTTTGTCCAACAAAGTTCAATATGTAACTAACACAACACCATGGAAAATGATTCCTATTATGTTTTTACTAACATCTTCAATTAATAATGGCATAGACTTGATCTTTTTTTAACTATTCATGAGCATTTAATTGAAATTAATTCAAGAAAACAAAAAGAAATATGATATATAGTTAGCTAAACTTGGACAAAACTACATTTTTGACTTTGTTTGTTCCTTGCTTTCTGCTCCTTTCATTGTGTCTCTTACAGTATATGTTGTTGTGATTGTGCTTATTTCCATTTCTACTTCTTCATCCATGTCTATCATCACATCATTCACAGTATATTTATTTGAGACCAATTCAGAATCTGATATTTCTCGCCCATTCACAAATACTATGTTCAAATCATTGCTTAAAAGGACATTATAATTGATATTAAGTAAGAATTGGCTTATGAAGACAAAACTAGATATCGTGAATTCATTGCTAATGTATATTCTAATATTAGGTTGATAGTTACGAGATAGAATAATCTATGCATATAGGTAAAATATTAAATATATTTTAGCTTTGACAAATTCTAACTTATTGTTCCTTGTTACATATATTAAATTGGAAAATGAACAAATGTACAAATGCAAAAATGTTTTATAGAAACCTTCAAATAACTTTTTTCCTTGTAGTTATTCTCCTAGATCCAAATCTCTAAGTGTTACATGTTTCCTGAAATTTGGAAAAGAATCATTTTTAGTTATGGTATATAAAAAATATAGCAAAAAAACAGAGAGTTGTATAACGTAGTAATCAAATGATTATAAATAGAATAGAAACACACATATTATCAAATTTAGCATTGTATTTAATTGCATCTATTCTATTTTTTTTCATATTCCTTGTTCCAAAGTTATGAATTAGATAAAATATATAGAAATATGAAAAAAAAGGTTCTAAAGTCATAAAACAAAAACAATTCATGCTTAACTATTATACAAATGGTTTTAGCACTCACATATTATCCACTTTTTTTATCTACAGATCTCATTATTATAGGAATATAATATATATTGTATAAATTCTCTAAGAACTTGCATACAAAAGGAATGATGCACTACTTATCTAAGAAAAATTCTACATGTGTTGCACTTGTGTTCAAAATGGGCTTGTAGAGAATGGCCACACGTTATGTAATTACCAGAATGGCCATTTGTATAACATGGAGAACAAATATTTTTGTAACCAGCTCCCCCGAAAAGTAATTGAAAATGTGTTAGCAACATGTATCCTAAAAACTACATGATAGACACCTGGCCAATGTACCTATGGACAACATACTTAGAACTAGTAGTTACAACTGTCACATTACAATTTAAAATTTCAACATATGTATTAGATACTAAGAATGATATGTTATTCATTCATGATAACTAAGTTCCATGATTGATTGTGTAGACAAGATAGTCTCCTCTGAGATACATTAATGTATGAATTTTCTTTTTTCATCTACCTTGTGCTTGATTGTTTGATTATGCCTTCTATTTAGTGTTTGAGTGTGTGGTGTCTATTATGCCATCTACCTTGTGGTTAACTATTTGATTATGTCGTCTATTTGGTGTTTGAGTGTTTGGTATCTACTAAGTCGTTTAGTTGATTTATTTAACATGGTATGTTTCCAAGTTGGTTGAATGTTTGATGAATTGGATAATATGAGTATGTGTTCCAATGATCTTGTTTTAAGATGACTGTACCAATACATATGTGTTGAGACAGTTGATATGTTCTTGAGTGTAGTAGGTGATAGTTGTAGCATTATGTCTAATGACTATGAGTTGAATGTGGATTATGAAATGGTTGTTAGTATTGGTAAAGGTTGATTTCAACATGATATAAATGATTGTCCTAGTATTTCGAACATGTGGTTGACATGTGTACACAGTTGCAGGAAACATGCCTATAATTAGCTTGACAAGGTAATAGTTGATGTGGTTATATATACTTAACAGGTGGGTGAAGTGATAGCATATAGTAAGACTATATTGCAACAAAGTGTAAAGGTGAAAGAAAGGAATTGGGAAAGAATTCCTTTGGCTATGTTTGTAAACCCTAATTCCAAACGAATGAGTGCTTTGGATACAGGAACTATTTTTAACCAAAATTTCTTTGAAACTATGGATATGTGTTATATTCATGGACATGTATTTGACAGGTATATTAGCTACTCTCTAGTTACAAGTGAATTTGTCAAGGGAATTGGAGTCCCATGAGAGATGGCATGGATGTGTTCAGTTGTAAGGAGATGTGCTTGGAACAACAAGATAAGGTAAATGGTGTATTTTTATGTTTATTTAAGCACTAAAAATTATGTGCTTATGACAATATGATGCAAGAGATTGTATGGCTAGAGACTTCCATGAAATTCTAAAGAAGGCTTAGGTTGAGCTTTCCTTTGGAAGCACTGGGAACCATGGGGATTGAGTCATTGTGTCTGTTGAGAGTCTTACAATTTTGATTCATTGTGATTTGTTTATGCTTGATTTATGCATTTGTTTATGTCTATTGTTGGCTTCAGGGGCTTAGGCCCAGGCTTAAATTTAGCTGCACTAACCAACAAAACCTCATACAACCATCCCTTTCGGAAACAATCTTCTTGCATAGACCTCAATCTCACTTGAGGTGATATTGGGGGATGATAGAACTAGGTTTCTACATCCACAAGGATTATGCAATGCGCTATAAGTTTTTATAATTTTTAGGGCTTAACCCGACATTCGTGAACCATTAACCTTATTGTTACAGTCGTAAAGGGTATTCCTACTTAACGTATTTGTGAACTACGCAAAACTACTATAACATCTATTATTCAGCATATAAAACAGTATATGAACCTTTGCGATGTAATTGTAGAAGAAATATATAAAACAAACCATAAATAGGCTAAAACACATAAACTATGTGAGCATATGAAAATACATAGATCTTCTTCAAAATTCTTCTTTTATTAGTGAAGCCTTCCCAGATACAATATTTTTGACCCTGCGCACACAGTTGTAGGGTCCTGTGCACATAGCTGCAAACATACCAAGATCTATGCACACACAACTGTAGAAGCCTTCCCCTTTGCCTAACTACAAAAAGATCTCACAACAATAGACTCAAAGATATCTCTTCAATTGATTCATTTATTGCCTTAGATTGCTAAAACATCCCTTTATATATGCTTTTACCCTTACAATACCATGGTCCTCAAACCATGGGAGAAGCTCAAAAGCCTCTAGATAATCCCATCCCTTTATAAAATAAGGGGCATTGACCCACCCTAAAGCCCCTTTGACTCTTATAACCCTATGTTAAATGTGCTCCACTCCTCAAATGTGGAGTCTTTACATGACTCAGACAAAACTTAGACCTAGTGGACCCCTACCAATTAGGCCCCCAACACAAAGACGTGACTCGTCATAGAGTCACTCATTTGGTACATCCTCAATCTTAGATTTCAGGCCTCTGTATGTACTCTGCAATGGATGGAGCATTATTGTGCATTTCTCTGTGGCCTGTCAAACTTTGTCCATGAGCTTCTTTGTGGTCGGCCCCTCTACTACGACGCTGATTGTACTCTGGGTTTACTGCATGCTCTTTAGTTTTAATGAGATTTGATACTTCCTGCAGATATCCAACATTAAGCGTAGGCTCAAAACATGCCTTTTCAACTGCCCAAAGACTATCCAGTCATCAAAATACACCTCCAAAAACTTGTGAATGAATTCTTTAAATGCTATGACAACAACTCTAGAAAATATCATCGGTGCATTCTTCAACCCAAACGCCATGACTATATATTTAAAGGACCCCCATTCAGTAGCGAACATGGTTTTACTTCTATCTTCTGGCACTATCTTAATTTGATGGTACCCAGAAAACCCATCTGTAAAGGAGTAGGCCTCCTGTCCTCCTACATTTTCCAAAACTTCATCTATGAATGGTGTTAGGAATGGGTCATGTACGCATGCATCATTCAGATTCCTTAAGTCAACATGGATCCTTATTCCTCCCTTTTTCTTTTTCTCATGTACTACCATTCGACTCACCCAGTTAGATTCGTCCATAGATTTTACTATGTCGGTTGTGACCATATTCTCCATTTCCTCCCTTACCTTCTCATTATACTTTGGGTTGAGCCTATACGATCGTTGTTTTACAAGCTTTAAATCTAGCTTCAAAGTGATTTTCATGACACCCAGGTCTCCTATGATGCCTTTTCACTCCATGAACTTTGTTAGGAACAACTCTTGGTACACATGCAATAACTCAACGACCTTTCCTACTATATCTTCATCCCAGTAGTCTCCTATGCGTGTGAACATGGGCTCCACCTCTGAGCCTATTTTGACCTTCATTGTCTTAATAGGTTGTGTTACATTAGGTATTTTAACATCTGGTCCTACCACGTCACACTATCCTTCTAACTCAGGAACATTGATCATGTGTGGATCTTCCTCACCTTCCTCATATGTCATATTATAACATTCAGTGCGTGGTGCAACTATGTGTTCTAGTCAAACTATATCCAAGTCATTGGCTCCTCAGGTGTTCAGAAAATTGCTACTCTAATTTCTTAGAGGGCATCATTTATACACTAAAATCCATTCTCCAAGCTAAAGGTCAATATCAAAATTTCCTTCAAATCATTCCAATCATTGGTACCAAGTTGCAACTTCGTGCAATATACCAATTCATTGGTATCACATCCAAAGTGTGAAAAAATACATGTACCCATTATGGTTGAGGTTCTTCGCTCCATGGCTTAGTCCAACAAGACAAATGATCTCGAGGATCATATTTTCCATTGTACTTCTCTCTAATCCTTGTGTTTTTAAGACCAAACCTGACTCTCATCAATCATCGATACTCCCTCCAATCTCCTATATTATCCTTATGTGCACCCCACCAGCATGCAAGTGTAGCCCTTAAAGCCAAATCCAAGGCCTTGAATCATTGTTATTCTAGTACATCCTTTTCAAATTTATCAAGAAATGCACTAACATCACTGATCCCATCATAATATGGTAAGTTATGTACCACGGTAGATATGTAGTGAACATATTTTGTCATTTTATTATAGTACAAAGTAGAAACTTCATGTAACCAGTTCTGCTAATTCTCCAATTCTTCAACTGAGTCTGAATGACATGAATTATCCTTCTTCCAGCTTATCCATCCATCTGCAGTGGGGTTGATCCAATCCTCATTGAATTCAATTAACTTATAGATGTGGTCAATATTGTCATCACTGTATTCTTTACGGAGAGGTTCTATATATCGTGCTCCTTCAAATAGATATAAGGTAACAATGACCCTAGTACCATTCTTTTAAATACCATACTCCTCCTTTTTATATTGATTATGGCATCCATATCAAAATACAAATCAATTCCAAGCAACAATGGATACAGATTACTGTCATCTACCATCTCAATCACTTTTAAGTCTACCCTCACACTTTCTCCTTCAATACCCACCATAACGCCTTGCAATTGTCCCATCAGGATAATCCTCTGCTGAAATCTATAATTACTTGATCCATTTCTAATTTTCCAATTTGCATACTTAATCACATTTCCTAGCCAATGCTTTTGTTACTTTTGTTGACCTTATGTACTACACATTGTTCAAGTTGTGGATTCTCTTTACTCGCATAGTTGTCGATCAATTCTTTCAACCCTTCCACTACTTTATAGTCCCATAGCAACTTCATACATGTCTATAGAAATAACTTTAGAATAGTTGAATTAGGGTTCTCCATCGTAATACTTACTTCAAGAGAATTCTTCCTTGGTACAAGTTGCGTCTACATATTTGATGTCGAAGCTCCTGGGTTAATGAAACTCTTCTTCGCCTCTAAGAAAGTTACATTTTCCTTCTACAGATCGAACCTAGTACTCTTTTCTCTTTCCTTTCTAACCCATGTATCTAGCAAAGTATTTTTACCTTCTACATTATCTTCTTTGGTAATTGCACCACTTCATCTCAATATATTAATGCTTGGATCATTTGTGCATGGTTTGGATTTCATCATTTGTATATTCTGTGTAGGCTGCTGATTCTTCTTTTCCTACATCTTAGCCATTAAAACATGGTCAATATTCTATCCTAGAAACAAAACCATTTTTTGGCTTCAGGGGCTTAGACCCAGGTTCAAAGTTAGTCGCGCTAACCAGCAAAACCCTATACCATCAGCCTTTTTAGCAACGATCTGCTTGCGCAGACCGTAGTGTCACTCGAGACAATATTGGGGGATGCTAGAACTAGGTTTCTACAACCAGAGGGACTATGCAATGTGGCTATAAAGTTTTTATTAGTTTTAAGGCTTGACCCGACTTTTGCGAACCGTTAACCTTATTGTTATAGTCGTAAAGTATATTCCTACTTAACAGATTTGTGAACTGCGTGAAACTATTCTAACATGTATTATTCAACATATAAAATAGTATTGAACCTTTACGATGTAATCATAGAAGAAATATATAAAACAAACCATAAATAGGCTAAAACACAAAAACTACGTGAACATAGGAAAATACATAGATTTTCCTCAAAATTATTCTTTTATTAGTCACATCTTCCCACATACAATCTTTCTAACCCCGCACACACAGTTCCAAGGGCTTGTGCACACAATTGTCGGGGCTTGCGCACATATATGCAGGAGCCTTCCCCTTCGCCTAACTACAGAAAAATCTCACAAGAATAGACTCAAAGATATCTCTTCAATTGATTCATTTATTGCCTTAGAATTGCTAAAACATCATTATATATGCTTTTACTCTTACAATACCATGGTCCTCAAACCATGAGTGGAGCTCAAAATCCTCTAGATAATCCCATCCATTTACAAAAGAAGGGGATTTGACCCAACCTAAAGCCCCTTTGACTCTTATAACCCTACACTAATCGTTCTCTTCTCCTCAAAATGTGGATTATTTACATGACTCAAACAAAACTTAGACCTAGGGGAGCCCTATGCAAGATCTAGTGTATGGCCAGACCACTTTATTTGTGGTGTCATATTATTATGGGTTTTCAGGGTTTTCTTCTTGGTTGCATTTGTTCTTTCCCTTTTATGTTTTGAGTCATTGGAATTGGTTGGGGAAGGAGGAAGTTAATAAAGCTTGAGGAGAGCTGAATGAAACCTAAAAGGTAATGTAAGACCTGGATGAAGCTCGGTGCATGTATAAGGGTAGTTGAAGGCAAGAGTATGACAACTAGTTGAATTGGTTGGGTCCCTTAGTGTAAATGGATAATAGCGGGATAGTCATGAGAAAGGTAACATGAAAGGTAAGGTTAGTGAATTTGAGGAGTGATATGCCTTGCCTATGTTGGGAACCGTTGTTCTCGATGTTGCGCATGTGTTGCAGAAATAAAGAGAGTTATCTTAACCTTGACCTTATGATATCTAGTAATTATGTTGTGATCATGATTATTTTGATCTCTATACATGTATGTATAAATGAATGTCATGTTTGACAGGATCATTGTGTATCATGATTGTTTTGTGCTAATGTTAATATGTACATGTGTATGTATTCATATTGTTGTCTAACAAGATTGTCGGGATGGTGTTCCCTCAGTTAGTTTGGGGTTAGATAACCCAAATTTTGGTACAATTTTTTAAAATATGTAAAGTCTCTGCGATTTGTGGATGTAGAGCCCATAGATGATTAGAAGTCAAAGGGGCTTAGCCCCTTCTTTTGAATAAGTTTTGAGTCAGTTTTTAAGATTCACCCATGGTCCACAGACCATGGCATTATATGAAAATTTTTTATAAATAGTGAGCCTTAGTGAAAGGAAGAAGAAAATAGATGGACCTGAGATAGAGAATTTCGTTGATTGAAGTGTCCTGGGAAGAAGCTAAGGCATGAAGGCTCTGATTTTTGTGCTTAGATAGAGAAAGAAAGGCTCCGCAAATGAGTGCGCGGAGGCCTAGGTAGAGTCCACAGTTGAGTGCGTGGACCCATGCATCTATGTGTGCAGGGTAGTTGAGTCTATCCGTGAATTCAGATTAATAAAGACAAGATTCTGAAGAATTATTGAGTATTTCTATTCATGTCTATTTATGTTATATGTCGCTAATGAATGACTTGTTTTTATGAAATATTGATTCAATTCTAAGCAATTCTCTTGAATAAGTCTTAATAATGTACGTAATGCATGTTTAAACACTTTCATGAAGACTCTGGTGATTTTTCCTATGATTACTGATGACTTAAGTAGATCTGCACAAACACCAATTTAGGATTTCCTTCTGATGTGCGTAAGTAGGTAATTTGACTATTAAAGGTTCTAAAGGACTGATCGTGGACCTTCACGAAGGTCTGAAGGATGTTTTAATAGATTTGTAGTAACATGCTCTATGATTTTACCGATCTGCACAAAGGTAGCTCCAAGGTGCTAGAAGACATCACACAAGCCTCTGGATGCAAAAACTTGGTTCTTACATCCCTCATACTACTTCGGGTGAGACATCAACCTGCGCTATGAAGGTTGTTGCCAAAAGGTCCAGTAGTGTAGGGTTTTGTTGGTTAGTGCAACTAACTTTGAACCTGGGTCGGGACCCCCTAAGCCAACAAATGGTTACATTTCTAAGACCGAGATTTTCTTGAAGGAGATGTGTGATGTCACATCATTGGAATTCGACCAAGAAAGAAATTGAAAAGTGGTTGGATCAAAAGATTCACAACTTCATGGTGCAAGAAAACATGAATTTGTGGTTTTCAAAGGAAGATTGGTGGGATAGATATCTGTATATAGAGATACATGAAATCTTCTTTTGCACCTTCCCAATTGAACTATACGAGTGGTTAGCTAAATTGGCAAATAGTCAAGGAAGGTGGAAGCTCGATAGTCCTATTTTGTGGACTCCGAAATTAGTATGATGACTATAAGCCTCTAAAAACAAGATCATGGTAGTTGTCGATCATTGGCTCGATCGAATTCTAGGAGGTTTTGTTACAAAATTTGTAGTTGATACCTTAATTAGCTATAGCAAAGCGGAGCAATGATTCTTCAAAGGACCATGAGGTAAGTATTTAAGATCATTGAATACTTGGATTAAAATGATATTATGTGAAAAACTGGTGATTCCATTACCTTGATGTTCAGAGCTACATGAAGTGGACGATCCTTTAAAAATCATGAAGGATGAGGACCAAAGTATAGTCCTTTATTGGACCTCCTTCAAGTGACGACAGAGGGGTGTTGTAGACTAGGCCATGCAGTGCTATTCAGTTGATCACTCGGGGGATTCCTAGGAAAATCCATCCATCCACTCCACCTTCACCTCCACCTCCACTGTATACACCTTCGCCCACACCTCCATCTCCACCCCCACCTTTCAACATGGTGAACACAATGAAAATTCTGATCTTCAAGGGCATAGAAAGTGGAGATCTAGAGTAGTTTTGGTTTTTTGTGAACATTGTATGGACAACTCTACATATTACTGATGACAATATAAAGAAGGCACAGTTGGTTAGCACTTTGCATGATCACGCACTAACCTGGTACATTAAGTATTGTTCTAATAATCCACTTTCAATGCTAGCAGAGTCTAAGACGACTTTCAACAAAGAGTTAAGTAAACCTAAATCTAACTCACAGTTGGTAATTGGATTCAAAGAGATCATGATGAGGGTCGAGAAGAAGCCCTAGGAATTTGATCAAAGTTTGAAATTTTAGATCAAAGAGGATAACATGCATATCACAGACATCCAGCATCACAAATGGTTTATAGCATCGCTTTTGCCCCATTTGAGAATTTCTCTATCACAACAAAAGATAGAAACACAGACAAAAGCCTTGGAGATCATGATGAGGTTGCACGCATCACCTATTCAGAATACAAATGTGGGAGTACAAAAGATCCACTCACAGTTAGAGAGCTTACACTTATAAATATAGAGTTTGAAGAAAGCAAGGACATTAAACCAGAAGCAGGTGCAGAAGTCTGATGCTTGAAGTGTAAGGGCCACGCACATGATAAGGATCAATGTCCCATGTAAGCAAATTACATTACTAGAGGGGGGCCAATTCCCCTAAAATTAGAAGCCCTAGTAGAGCCGAGCATGGGGGATGCAATGTGGTGCACCATTTTTCAAGTTACTGGGAAACATGTGATAGATAATTTCCATTTACTTCAGAAGTTCATTCAAACACACCAACAATTGTTCTGTAATATCTACAAATCTATGGGCCATGATGAGTGCCATTATTGAAGCTATGAGATGATGATGGAAAGAACACCTACATACCAGATGCGGGTAGAAACTCCACCTTGAGATCAAGGCGCTGGAGGAGCATGCAGAGGTTATCAGGGTCAAGGACGGGGCCGAGGAGGAGGAGGATCTGTTAGCATTCACAGTCATATTATATACTACAACTATCGACAGTCGAGGCACTATGCGTGAGAGTGCCAGAATCCTACACCCCCATCATGTCAATACTACAGACAGTTTGACCATACTATAGAAGAATGCCCGATGCTAATAGCTAAAATGCAAGAGAAGAAAACACAACCTCAACAACCAAAGTTGAATTTACAAATGATGAGAGCTGAGCCTTGCGAAGAAGATCAAAGTGTTAATATTGTGCTAAGAAGTGGAATGATGAATAGCACTAAAATGTAAACACCCTGAAGAAGAAGGATGGGTCTGCAAAGTGCCAGAGAAAAAAGCCAACTTTTACCAGGACCGTGCTAAGGAAACGTTTATGGAAGCCAAGAAGAGCTTCGTGGAGGCCTCAACCTCAAGAAGCGAGGACAATATATAAGAACTCTACATGCCTACAGATGTTGATCCTTTTGTACACACTACGTTTTTGGAGACCTGCATGAAACTGTTGTGCGATAAAAAGGTTTTGAAGGCCTATAAGAACTAATAAATAAATGTGCCAGCAAGGAAAATGTCCCTGACGGACATTGCACAATAAAAAAGGTTGGCAAGCATAAGGCATGAATAGGGAAAGAGATGAGACTAATAGTGTAGATAGGTGATTATGATATAGACCTAAGGAATTTTGGATCTTAGGTCTGATGTGAACGTATTACCAAAACATAGATAGGAAAGGATGGGGAGACCTATGCTAAAGTGGTCTCTGATTCAGCTCAGGATGGCGAACCAATAGAAAATCATCTCCATTCGACGGTTATATGGAGTAATGGTTGATATTGAAGGTAAGAGGGTGGTGGTAAACTTTGAAGTTATAGAAATTGTTGACGATAGTAATCCCTATCCTGCTCTCCTGCGAATTGACTGGGCTATTGATATGAATGGGGTCATTAAATTAAAGAAAAGAATGATGTCATTTGAAAGAAAGTCGCTTCGAATTATAGTGCAACTGGATCCTACAAAAGGGGCATGGTATACTAAATAATTCCATGATTATGAAGAAAGTGATGATGAACTAGACTAGATTTACAAGATAACAGCATGAGATCAGGACTAGATCAATTTCATGGAAGATGGGTGCATTGCATGGGACCGAGAGAGCTCCTTCACCTCTGATTTAGACAAGGAGTTAGAGATTGGCAGAATCACTTACATGGAGTCTCTACATTGCAATGCAATACGATGATGAAATAGTTGTGTTATGTTTCATCGAAGGTAAGAAAATTACCTTATTATGATGGTTTAACTGACGTAGATCTGTTTTTGGAGGAATTTGAGTGTGAGGTCCCTAAGGACCACCACTTCAAGGCATTAGAGTTGGCACTACGTGTTATGCCTACATGATGGTGGGATACACATAAGGATAGTTTTGTTGGATGACGAGATCATAGGAAAATGACGAAGCTACAGTTTGGGCTTGCTAAAACCAGAATGACTGAGAAGTATAATGGAAGGGATGATCCACGCGATCACCTAGTGAAGTGGAATAAAACATGGGGAACATAACCACAACTAGAGTGGGTACACATATATTTTCATACCTTGGATACAATCCCCATGAACTGGTATCTTGAAACAAAGCTCCACCATGGCACTACAGAAAGGGATATATTGAAGGAAGGGCTTATTGACTTTCAATTTTGAGGATAGGTTTGCAAGCATCGATGAAGAACTACAGGAAATTAAAGTGTTTATCTTTAGAACACTAATGGAACCTATGGAATGGACCAAACTAGACTGGAGCACCCAGCTGTGCCATGCACTAGAATGTTGTAATGTGACCACTAAAGAGGAAGAAAAAGACCCCGGGAACATCAATATTTTAGAGGTGGAAGGGCATCATGAAGTAAAAAGCCCACAAATAGAAAACCTAGACATCTCCACACCTTTCAAAACAAAGCATGTAGACACTAGCACTAAGGAAGAACCAAAGTTCATGAAAACTGGAGATTACTAGGATGATGCTACTGTAGATAAAGTTCCTGAATTACTCCACGAATACCAAGATCTCTTTCCAACTAAGTTTTCAGGTCTAAAGGGCATAATCACTGATTTGGGCATTATGAAGATCACATTGAAACTGGATGTGGAGCCTATTAAACAAAGGCCTTATCACCTTCCTAAGTATAAGGAAAAGGTTCATTAGGAGCTGGATAAGATAATGGAGGAAAGAATCATAGAACCTACTGAAGAATTTGATTGGGTGAGCCTGATGGTGGTTCAAGAGAAGAAACAAAAAGGTGAAACAAGGATCTTCATAGATCTGCAGAAGCTTAACGATGAATCTGTCCATGATCCACTTCTAACATCATTCATAGATGAAGTGCTAGACAATGTTGGAGGGCAGGAGACTTATTCCTTTACTAACAGGTTTTCAGGGTATCATCAAATCAAGATCGCATCAAAGGATAGAAGAAAAATGACCTTCGCAATAGAGTGGGGTTGTTTCCAGTACACTATGATGTTGTTTGAACTAAATAATGTACATCTAATATTTTCCCGCGTAGTTATAACAACGTTCAAGGCATTCATTCATAAGCTCTTAGAAGTATACTTTGATAACTCAATGGTGTTTGGATTAGTGAAGCGCCATGTTGCAAGTCTGTGCCTGATGTTGGATACATGTCGCAGATACTTGATTGCACTGAATTTGAAAAAATGCATATTCTATTTTCCTTTTGGGATTTTTTTGTGTCACGTTATATGCAAGCAAGGGTTTATGGTGGAACCTGCAAAGATTATGGTAATTGTGAACTTAGAGGCCCCAAGGAATGTTAAGCAGTTGTGCGTGATGCTGGAACATATGGGAAATTATAGAAAATTTATTAAAGCTTATGCTCAAATTACTGCGCCCATGGAGAAACTACTAAAGAAGGACGTGACCTCTTGTTGGGACGAAGAATGTTAGCACAACTTAGATGTGTTGAAAGAAAAGATGCTCGTTGCACCGATCTTAGTATTTCCCAATTGGAAAAAGGAGCTTCATGTACTTGTGGATGCCTATTGCATTGTGTTGGGTGTAGTGCTAACGTAGGCCGATGAATGAGAAATCTTATAGCCTTTGCAAGTAGGAATTTATCTAAGGCTGAGAAAAATTATTCAACAATTAAATGTGAAGGGTTGGCCAGGGTGTACGCGCTACAAAAATTCAGGCATTGTATATTAGGAGGACATTTCAATATGTACACAGATCATTCTGCCTTGAAATCCCTGATAAACAAGCCTATTTTGGGGTGGGGGGATCTGCAAATGGCTTCTATTATTTCAGGAATATGACTTTGAAGTCATTGTGAAGCCAGGGAGGTTAAATGCAGCACCTGACCATCTATCGCGGATTGAAACAGGAGAGGAACCTAGTAATCTAGAGGAATGGTTGCGAGATGTGTAGCTCTTTGCGGTGTGCGTGGTGGATGACCATTTTGTAAACATTATTCACTTCTTGACTATGGGGATGGCATCAAAAGGATGTACCAGTCAGGAGGAGAAGGAATTAGTAGTGCGCACAGATGATTTTTCGGTCATTGTGGGACATTTGTATAAAATTGGTGCAGATGAAATATTGTGAAGATATGTGCGAGACTTGGAGCAGGACAAAATTCTCACTGAATCTCATGGGGAAGCTGCGGGAGGTCATTATGTAGGCAAGGCAACTTCACCGAAGATTTTTCTCGTAGGTCTACGATGGCCAACGTTGCATAAAGATTCCAAGGCATACTGTAAGGCGTGTGATGCATGTCAAATAACTAGTATACCATCACAAAGAGATGAGCTACGACTACACCCTTAGGAATCTTTGAATCCCTTTGAGAAGTGGGTGATTCATTTTATGGGGCCAATTCAGCATCCTAGAAAGAAAATGGGTGCGTGCTATATAATTACTGCAATGGAATATCTAACCAGATGGGTGGAAGCACAACCAATTAAGGATTGTACAGGGGCTACAGTACAAAAATTATTCTTTGAGTATCTCTTAACCAGGTTTGGATGCCCGAAAGTATTGATGAGTGATAGGGGTACATGCTTTCTAAATGAAACAATCAGTGTGTTGGCTGAGGAATTCTAGGTCTACCATCAGAAGAGTACACCATATCATAGGTAGGCAAACAGAACCATTGAAGCCTTTAACAAGATTTTGGAGAATGCACTGATGAAGATCTGTAACGTGCATCGAAATGACTGGGATGTTCGAGTACATGTAGTACTCTGGGCTTATAGGACTATTTGTAAGAAGCTGACAGGAAAAATGTCATTCAGATTAGTATATGCAGTTGAAGCTGTAATGCCAATGGAATAAATTATGCCTAGTCTACGCATTGTAGCTTTGACAAATATGGTGAATTGCGAGGCCTTGGAGGAATGGCTCGCGCAGCTG
This sequence comes from Pinus taeda, assembly GCA_000404065.3. NCBI lineage: Eukaryota > Viridiplantae > Streptophyta > Pinopsida > Pinales > Pinaceae > Pinus > Pinus taeda. Next base: position 182,015 of record APFE031565085.1, read on the forward strand.
ATGGAGCTCAAAGAAGATCAATTTTTGGTAGGATTCCATCAACAAATACAGAAGGAACATGAAAAATCATAGCATGATCTCCATATCAAGATTTTCACATTCAAGGTAAATGATCTTATCCTATTATATGATAGTAAATTCACTAAATTTCTCGATAAATTCCATATGAATCGGTTAGGGCCATATATTTTCAAGTAAATTGCAAATAGAGGTGTAGTTCATCTCGCGAAGCTGAATAGGGAAGCCTTCCTAGGAAGAGTAAATGGGAGAAAAATGAAGTTGTATATAGGGGATCTTTTGTGATGACTATATGGTAGTAGGATAGTCTTAGTGCTTGAGGTAGTTGCAAGGGAGCGCAGGAATATAAACTACATTGCCTGACTTTGTGGACAATGCAACAAACAAGCTGCATGGAGAGTGACGAAAATGCAGACAGTTAAGATACGCTCAGGAAGTTGTGCCAAAAGGGAAGGTACCAAGCAGCCTAGTAGGAAAATGATCGTTGGAGTTATTGTTCATGACTTGACGGCCAGAAAATAGTTAAGAAGAGTGGGGTGGCGATAATTAAGGCAAAACTCTTTGAATATGTGTCTCCAAAATAACATTTATTATTAGAATTTGGAGGGAACGATCCGATTAGAATTCAAAACCCTCTATAAATTACGTGTGTCGTTACAATAGAGAACACTTTGTTCTCTAAGACTTGTTGCTGAATTTCACTGTTTGTTGCCTATGAGCCGAGCGTTTTGGAAAGATTTAGTTGCAAGCCAAGTGTTTTCTAAATTGCTTGAGATAAACAGAAAGCTTATTGTTGAGAAAATGTATGCAACAAGCCCTACTGAAATTTTTAGTGGTAGCGATGTTATCTCCGACATAGTAGCCCCATAAGTTATAAGTATGGAAGCTCTAGCTACTGTGCCTATGGCACCGAGCTTGCCTAGGCTGAAGCACACCCCTACCAGAGAAAACCAATCACCCAAGCCAAAAAAATCTATGAAGGATAAGAAAAAGAAGGTGTCAATGCACGTGTCACCAAGAAATCATACTGAAACACAGGAAAAGTAGAAGAAAGATAAGTAGCTAAAAATAGTGTTGGCTTATTGGGGCCTGTCCTAGGTTCAGTGACGTTTAGCCAAACAAATCTCGACACTACCGGCGCTTTCAGAAATTGTTCGCAGAGTGCAGAATGAAGTCGAACCCAAGGTACTATGGGAGGGTTCTGGAACCAGGTTTCCGCACCCTGGGGATGTCTTAATGTGGTTTGGGTGTGCGCAGATCGACTCTATGCATTACATTACTTCTACATGGTTGTCTTTTTAGAGTAACTACCTTAGACAAGCACGAATGCAATTTACCCTTTTCTGTGCTTAATATTATTATAGATCTTGTATTAACTTTATGAAGGCATAGTACTTTTAGTTAACATTTAACATAAACAGACAAGCACGTAATCATAAATCATGAACAGATGCATAAACCAAAACATAGAAATAGATACTCGATACTCCAACATCAACTTTTCTTTAAAAATGCCTTTGTTATTTACAATGCATTTCCTATCCTACGTACACAGTTGCAGGGGTCTGCACACTCAGCTGCGGACTCTACCCAGGCCTCCCCGCACACAGCTACGAAGCCTTTATCTCCTATTACAACCCAAAATTCAAACTCACAGACTCAGATCTACTATCACCTTCAGATGCCCATATTACTTCTTACATTACAAGTTCCTTTTACACTTAGAGACTCGCTCTTATTTACACATTCCCATGGTCCATGGACCATGGGTAGGCTGACACATTCTATATTAATTTATAATATTTTAGGCGGACTACCCTTAGACTTGACCCATTATGATTCGCGCTCTGCGCACTTCACGGAGCTTTTACAATACAATACCCAAAAATGTGGGATTTAAGCCCCAAAATCATTACACGGGGGATTCGCTCTGCAACAGGCCCCCAACACAATCATCGTGACTCATCCCGAGTCACCTGGTTGGTGCAATAATCTTCGCGCAAAATTCATCTAGAAATATCTGCACTTCGCTTACGTCTGCAGCACATTCCTCTGCTATCTGTTGTATCCATTGTATGTGTATCTTTGATGTTTCATTAGCAGGTGCAAGTCCTTGCATGAGTGTATATATAGCCTACATGTGTGCCAGCCTTCCCTCAATCTTGGCGGTGACCGTAAATGCTTCCTCGAGCCAAGGTTGGATGCATTCTTTGAGCACTGCTTCTTTCTGGCACACGGTATTCACCTGATCTTTTAGAGCCTAGGCCTCCTTCATCTTAGCCAACCAGTGAGTAAGGGTGATTATCTGCGTCATCCCCGTGATGTTGTCATAAGCCTGCTGCAACTCTCATGCTTCTGTCTCTATCTGTTGGAGCATCGGGTCTTCCTATAGTGAACTAAGAGAGACAAGTGACTGGTCTAGCAAGCCAATGCATTCCTATATGGCACGCTCTATTGTTTCCAACCCTGCTTGAATGTCCTGGTGCTGCTACTTGTGGACCTCCTGTGGTGTAGAGGGTTGTTCCTTCAACCTCAGTTCTGTGATCAATAATTTGAGGTCCAACTAGATCCTCGTGGCTTCATCCTTTGCCTCACGGAATCCACTGGCCAATTTTTGGATCCGTATGCCTATTGGTAGATCTGGTGCAATCTCGAGCTTGGGGGTATAGTGACATGCATCCTCAATGGTTTGTTCCAACTGCTGAATTTATGCTACTGCTTCATTGCATTAGAGGCTCGGTTGCTTGATGTTGATTCGCTATTCACTGAGCATTTGTACTACACGTTCTTCCCTAGTGTGGAGCTCTATCATCGCTCCATCCTATAACTGATATAGTATTTCTCATGGGAGGGCAGCCAAGTTTAATCCAAGTCCCTTGAGCCGTCCAATTGTGGCTCTGTCCTCCGCATCTTCTGTCGTTGGTGCTCCTTCCAGTAGTGCAACAGCGTTAGCCATTTTTTCCCGTAGAAACTACTCAGCTGTTGATGTACCTGTAGCCCCATAAGCAGCTACCCTTCCCTGTTGTGGAGGTCATACCTGAAATTCCTGAAGTTGCATTTTGAGTGCCCCCAACACAGTATATTGCTCCATCATTACCTGCTAGAGCACTGTTAGGACTCAGAATTGACCAATTTTGACCTTATATTTTTGCCATAATATTATCCTTTTCAGTCATAAGTTATAAGCTTTGATTACATAATGACTTAATCACCCCAAGGTACGAAGTAACTTTCCGCATATCTATATGTTTAATTGTTCATTGCATACTTGTGAGTATCTTTATATTTATCTTTGGAAAAGCTGACTAAGTTGCCAAGTAATTGTCTTAAGTCCGCAGGAATTATAATTTATAGTTGCTATAACACCAGAAACAGCAACTACGCAGTTGCTGCAACACAAGAAATAGCAACTACGCATTTGCTGCAACACCTAAAGCAGCAACTACGCAGTTGCTACAGTCAGCAACAGCAACCATCTAAAGCGGGCTATTTTGCAACAGCTGGGAATAACAAACGGCAACTATCTGAAGAACGCTGACGTGGCATGATCAAGCAACTGTCTAAAGCGGGTAAAACACAGTTACCATGGCTTAAAACAGGAACAGCATGGGGAAATGGCAAAGGAATGCGAGAATCCCAAGAAGACGGTCGAAGTTGGTTACCAGCTGTGTAACAGCCAGAACCTAAGAAAGAATATATTATTATACTGTTGTAACAGCATTCTGTAATTCTTATTTTTGATAGAACGGGTTAACCGAATGAACTGTAATAATTTATTGTAATAGATGTCTCCTCTATAAAGAGGAGACATCTACATTAAGAGAGGGGGGCTTGTCTGTAAGTGAGATTTTGAGAGACATCAACAAGTCTGAACTTCATTGTACTTGAATCTTTTGGCAGATGAATAGAAGATTGTTCTGAGCACTTAATCTAGCCTTTGTGTTCTGGGGAATCTTGTGAGAGGGACTGTGCCCACCTTCCTCACAAGATTCACCCATTTACTTTTCTGTCAAGTGTGTAAGTGTGTGATAGTTTCTTTCTGTTGATACTCTGTTTGGATTTTGTAGCATTACCTCTGGTATTTCCGTTTTTCTAGTACTCTGTTTCATTAATTGCTTGAAGTTGTGCAAGTGTATTTCACCGGTGAATTAGAATGCAGTGTGTATTAGCAATCTGATTACAGGGGCAGGTGATGAACGTCCTCACTTGGAGGATAGGGTCCTGATCCTCTGCCAATAGAGCATCCATCTCTTTGTTTTCCATATTCGTAATCTTAATTAATTAATTTTATTTTATCAGTACTGTGATAACTTAGCATAAGAATCACGTATACTACAACTCTTAATGCTTTTAGAATTAAGTACATACAGTACGTGGTAGCCCTTGGAATAAAAAGACTTCCCCGGGTTGACAATTAATGTGGTACTTGATTGTTTAATCAATAAACAATTCAACTAGCCAACATTTGGGTGCCGTTGCCAGGGAAGGCAACTAAAGATTTCTAAAAGCGTTAATGATTTCTTTGTGAAAATAACAGGTGCATGAGAGGACGCAAGAAACCTAATTTCACAGGCGGCAAGGGAGGAAGAAAGACTTTTATTGACGAAATCATCTCAAAGGCCGAAACATCACAGAGGATGAGTTCCCAGAGACCTCTAATCCAATACTCCTCACAAACGGATCGATAGACGGAGGAAGTACTGGGCCCTGAAAGGAAGCTGGAAGTACCGGAATACACTGAGGAACTAGTAGAAGAACCTGAAGAAATAGAAGATACAGAAGATAAAGTAAGCGATTCAGGAGAAAGACCAATGGAGGATAACAGAATAGAAGGAAGGGGGGAGAACTCACTCTCTACCCTGGAATTCCCTATTGGGGACCTCCCAAGAGGAACGACCCCTATGAAGAACATTCCACTCTCAACATTACCCAACTTCCATGGGTTATCCTCTGAAGACCCAGATGAATTCCTCTTTGAATTCGATATACTATGCAGAAGTTAAGATTATGTGAGTCCTAATCAGAAACTAAAACTGTTTCCAGTAACACTAAAAGGGAACGCGTTGAGGTGGTTCATGAGCTTGGGAGCTCAGGCAATCACCACCTGGGATCAGATGAAAGAGGGATTCCTGGCCAAATATCAATACTACTGCCGAACAAGAGAAAGGAAGGAATAATTGTTTAAATTGTAGTATAATCTGCAGAGGTCTGACCACCCCAATATGAGTAAAGATATTCTGAAAACCATATTGCTGAAAGGGGTAAGAGATGACTACTTGGACATGTTAAACATGCTGGGAAAAGGGGACATTTCCAAAGAATCATTTGATCAAATTATCAATCTCTGCATGAGATGCTCAAGAGGAGCGGGGAACAGATCAAAGAGCAGGGATAATGTGTATTCAAGAGTTCAGAAGTCAGCCAGTGGAGGAGCAACAAGAGCCGAAATAGGTAACTTATTGGAAGAATTTAAAACTGAAATGCTAAGTTCTTTTGCTTCAAAAATTGATGCTCTGCAAGTTAAGAAGAACAGGCGGAAGCAGAAGCTGATTTAGCTATTTTCTGTTCTAAATGCAGAGGAAAACACCCACTCAGGGAATGCCCACTGGATAAGATACCTATCTGCACAATCTGCGAAAAGGACCATGAAACCCAGCAATGCCCCTCTCTGCCTGGAATCAAAGCAGCATTGCAGACAAACCAAGAAGAGGTCGAAGCAGTGTACCTGATGACACAGAGGAGGCAATGGCCACAAAGACAAGGTATGAGCTCTAACACAGCATTCAGTTGTTGGAATAATAATTCTCCTTTTCAAACAAACTACCCACCCATGAACCAAATGCAGTACCCACCCTTTAATACAATGAATTTTCCACTTATGCAGCAACCAAATCTCCCTTTTCCTGATCCTACAATATGGAATCCTTGGGCTCCCCAGCAACCGTATTTTAATAAATGGAATCCAAATTGGGTAGCCCAACAGATACCATTTCGTCAACAAAAAAAATCTCTTTCCTTACCATCCAATACTCCGCAGAATAACCAATCAATGAGACCCCAACTGCCTATGCAACCTAACCCCAATCCAAACAATAATAAAGCCTTGCAGGTAATCGACATTCAAAGTCAACCTGCCCTCCCTATGCAATGTAATGATATCCATTTACGCTCTGGGAGGATAGTTGAACCCATCATAGATGACATTACTGACTCTAAAAAAGAAGAAACTAGAAAGGAAAATTCATCCAATAAAGATACTGAAATTCTTGAATCATCTCCTAACAAGACTGTCCAAACAGCTGAACCACCCTTCCCTGAAAGATTGACTCTTAGTAAAACGTTTGAGCCACCAGATTTTAATCTTTTAGGAGAACTGCAGAATTTATATGTCAAAATCCCATTATTGCAAGCACTAAGAGATGTCCCTATCTACGCCAGAACTGTTAGGGATATTTGTGTCAGGAAACCTGGAAGAAAAGTCAAGGAACCCCTCACAGTTCATGTGATGGGAGAACTGACTGCTCTAATGACAGATAAGACCCCCCTATGAAATATGGTGACCCTGGTCACCCTACAATAACAGTTCAGGTCGGCAAAACCTTTGTCTCTAAAGTTCTAGTGGATCTAGGTGCCGCAATAAATATTATGACACTTGAAACAGCACAATTACTGCAGTTGAAACACTTAATCAAGGAAACTCCAACCATTTTAGAGCTGGCTGACCGCTCTACAATTAAACCAGAAGGAGTGATCGAAGACCTGGTAATTTCTGTAGAATCTTGGAATTACCCAGCCGACTTTGTGGTGTTACAAACTAAAACAAAGCTGGGGGGTCATCCATTAATTCTAGGAAGACCTTGGTTGGCTACGGCAGATGCTTTCATCAGCTGTAGATCTGGATCAATGACAATATCCAATGGGCAGGAAACTAAACAGTTGACTCTTTATCCTCATGCCACACCCATGATTAATAATGATAATTCAGTATGGGTAGACTAAGAGGATGAGGAAACCCAACATATTTTAACTATCGGACAAGCTTTAACTCTCAAAAACTCAACCGAAGATGAATTAATCAGCAACTTTATTTCTAAACCTTCTTCGGTTAGCTCTGAGATACATAATCACCTCACTACAATCCTAGAATCAGAATCCCAGAACAACCTTGAAACTGAAAATTTATCTCAGATACTAGCTGGCAGTCCTTCCAAAAGTGTGACAGTAGAAATCGAACCAGGTAAAACATTAAATATAAATCCTAACCTAACAGATGATCAAAAACAATAGTTAATGAAGCTACTTAAAGAAAATAAGGAGGCATTCGCTTGGGATTATACAGACATGAAAGGGATTTCCCCTGAACTGTGCACTCACCTTATTTATATTAAAGAAGGATCCCGACCAGTTTGTCAACCCCAAAGAAGGATGAATCCCAATCTAAGGGAAATAGTAAAAGAAGAGCTTCAAAAATTGTTAAATGCAGGATTTATATACCCCATATCCGATAGTGAATGGGTTTCTCCGCTACTAATAGTACCTAAGAAAAATGGGAAATGGTGAGTATGTGTAGACTATAGAGCCCTAAATAAGGCCACCCAGAAGGACCATTTCCCATTACCATTCATTGATCAGGTATTAGATAACTTAGCTGGTAAGAAGTTCTTTTCCTTTTTGGATGGATTTAGCGGATATAATCATTTAAGGATTGCACCCCAGGACCAGGATAAAACCACTTTTACTAGCCCTTGGGGGACCTTTGCTTACAGGGTTCTCCCATTTGGGCTATGTAACACACCAGCGACATTTCAGAGAGCGGTCATAGGTATCTTTTCTGATATGATAAATGATTCTTTAGAGATTTTTATGGACGACTTTACTCCTTATGGAACAGCCTTTGAAGATGCTTTGCAGAATCTTGAAAAATTACTTAAGCGGTGTATTGAAGCACATCTTGCCTTAATTACTGAGAAATGCCATATGATGGTGAATGAAGGCATTGTATTAGGCCACTTCGTTTCATTATTAGGAATTCAAGTCGATCCTGCAAAAATACAGGTAATTTTGACCCTCCCTATTCCCAAAACCCAGACAGAAGTAAGGAGCTTCTTAGGACATGGAGGGTACTACAGAAGATTTATCAAAGATTTTTCTAAGATAGCTTCCCCTCTGTTTGTGTTATTAACGAAAAACGCTGAATTCAAGTGGACTGATGACTGTGAAAAAGCATTTGATCAACTTAAACATCAGTTGTCCATAGCTCCCATTTTGAGAGGACCAGATTGGGCACTCCCATTTCACATATCCTCTGATGCCTCAGACACTGCCATTGGAGCTGTCCTGGGACAGGAAGAAAATGGTCTTCCCTATGCCATTTACTTCATTAGTAAAAACATGACTCCCGCAGAACTCAATTACACGGTCACTGAGAAAGAATTTCTAGCAGTTATTTATGCTATCAACAAATTTAGGCATTACATCACTGGTTATACTACTTTTGTGCATACTGATCACTCGACCATTAAATACTGAATGAATAAATCAGTTACAAATGCCCGAGTCACTAGATGGTTACTGTTATTACAGGAATTTGATATCACAATTGTAGATAGACCAGGAAAAGAAAATGTAGTTGCTGACTTTCTTTCTCGATTGAAAACTAATGAAAATATTCCAGTAGATGATTCTTTTCCCGGTGAGTATTTATTTGCAGTCTCTGCCCACTCACCTTGGTACGCAGATATTGCCAACTACTTAGTTGCAGGAAAATTACCATCACACCTATCGCACAGAGAAAAAAGGAAAATCATTCAGCATAGCGCTAGGTACAGCTGGATAAGCAGATGTCTGTTCCACACAGGAATAGATCAAGAAATCCGGAGATGCATTGGGGAAGACGAGATTTATGATATACTAAAAGCTTGTCACGATGGCCCTTGTGGAGGACATTTTGCAGACAAAAGAACAGCACACAAGGTACTTAGAATGGGTTATTATTGGCCATCACTTTTTAAAGATGCCAGAAAATATGTGAAGGCTTGCGACAGCTGTCAAAGAATGGGCCAGCCTAACCATAGGGATGAAATGCCACTTAATCCCCAGGTAACTCTTGAACCTTTTGAGAAATGGGCATTAGATTTTATAGGTCCCATTAATCCTCCATCTAATCAAAGAATGTACATATTAGTATGCACGGATTATATGACTAAATGGGTAGAGGCCAAAGCACTCATTAAAGCTAATGAAGAAGCAGTACTAACATTCTTATTTGAAGAAATCTTTGTTAGATTTGGACTACCCAGAGAATTAGTCACTGATGGAGGACCTCCTTTTAATTCTCATGGCTTCAAAAATACGCTCCAATTATATCATATCAAGCACAAAATGACTACACCGTACCACCCCCAAGCAAATGGGCAGGTGGAAAGTACCAACAAGGTCATTGAAGCCATCTTGACAAAAACGATAAAGGAGAATAGAAGGGACTGGTTTCGGAGGTTACCCGAGGCTCTATGGGCCTATAGGACCACTTGGAGGAATACAACAGGCTTTTCACCCTATGAATTAGTTTTTGGAAAGAATGTTATTTTCCCTGTAGAGTTTGAGATCAAAACCTTAAGAACTGCCTTAGCTGTTAACCTTGATTTAACTGATGCACAGACAGCCAGGTTGCAACAGCTTCAGGAATTGGATGAGAAAAGACTGGATGTCGTCCATCAAACAACGGTGATACAGCAACAAAGAAGCAGATGGCATGACAGAACCATCAAGCAAAAGCAGTTCCAGAAAGGTAACTGGGCTCTACTTTATGATTCCCATTTTGAGAATTTTCAAGGGAAGCTAAGAACAAGGTGGTTAGGGCCGTATGAAGTGGATGTTGTTTTTCCAAATGGAACAGTTAGACTTTTAACAATTGATGGGAGCAGAACACCACTGTTAGTGAATGGCTACTGACTTCGGTTATATCAGCGGCCGACTTCCAAGGAAGATTTTAAAGCCACTTGCATGGCAATAAAACAGTATTCTTTTCCAGGGGAACTTGCTGCCCCTCAAAGCACTTGAGTTCTATTATTTATGTAATTTTTTTTTTTAGGTTAGATATTCTTTTGTTTAAGAAATTAATAAATCCTGCCAAGGATTGCGATATTACATTTCAGTATTTTGCAAATTTTAGCTTGGGAAGTAGCTGAAGACCAAAGTTTCAAAGGGATTACTTTGTGGACTTGGAACTCCTGTTGCTGCAACACCATTCCCCGTTGCTGCAACACCATTCCCCGTGCTGCAACACCATTCCCCGTTGCTGCAACACCATTCCCCGTGCTGCAACACCATTCCCCGTTGCTGCAACACCATTCCCCGTGCTGCAACACCATTCCCCGTTGCTGCAACACCATTCCCCGTGCTGCAACACCATTCCCCGTTGCTGCAACACCATTCCCTGTTGCTCCAAACACCATTATTATTGCTGCAACACCATTCCCCGTTGCTGCAACACCATTCCTGTTGCTGCAACACCATTCCCCATTGCTGCAACACCATTCCTGTGCTACAACAGCAATTTTATGTTGCTACAACACCATTTCCATTGCTCCAGCACATTTCTCGTTTTTACAAATGTCTTTTTCCCGATGATATAACATCATTCCCTATTGCCACAACAGCAATTTTCTGTTGCTGCAACACCAATCCCGGTGCTACAACATCGCTTCCCGATCACGAAATACCCTTCCCAGCAAATTCCCTCACGCACACCAGTCTTACCACTTCAACCCCAAGGAACAAATTTTGATAAAATATACTACTTCTTGTGATGATTATAGCACCCTACTATCACTTTCCGTCATTATCATTACAAATCGCCGGTATTCCCACGCTTTCAGATCTGCGGTAATCATTATGACCCAGCAGAAGAAAAGATAACACTTTTTGACGCAGCAATCAAAAAGGTAAAATACGAAGGTACGCATGATTATGAATGGACATTAAATAATAGATAATGCGGAGAAGTTGATAGGACTATCAATTAATTATACTTCCAATCATATCACTTACACGTAGGAGGGCGGGGATTACCAAAGCAACTCTTATAATGATATACCATGCCAACTGCCGCCACCCTTAACTCTCCCGGTAATATGTAAAAGCCACCCTATCACCGCATGTTACCATTTGCAATGTTTTACTCTGAACTGAAATTGGAAGCTCGGCTCTGAACTCTGAAATTCACTGAAACAACAGCCATGGGAGGAACCCTCATTACACATGAACCTGGCATGACAGCAGTCCTTGAAATCTATCCGGACATTTATCAAATTTTCTTACAAGCAGGATGGATAGAGTACTTCAGGAGACTTCCGGACTTTAATGCGCAACAAGTCCTTGAATTTGCATGCAATTTAATAGAAGGATTCTCTGTCGTCCAAGGAGTTCAAATCCCAGTCACAGAGGAAGTTATAGCCCAAGCTACCGAGCTACCAGCTAATGGCATACGGTGGTTCAGCAGAAAGCACCTGATTCTTAATGCGCAGTAGGATTTTCTCCGACCAGGCGAGCAGGTAGAGCCCAAGGGCAGGGGTGTAGCACTTTGGTCGTTACCTCAACCGTGGCCGAGAGTCGCTGAATTTTTCAAGCAATACCTGACGTGCGAAGGCCACTACCAGGTAATTTACCAGCACGATTTCATCCTGTTGAATCATTTGAGAAATGGTCAGTTAATAAACATGCCATATTATCTATTGGGTTGTCTCAAAAACATGTCACATTATGTTGTTAACGCAAAGAGTCCACTTCTTTCCTTAAAACATCACCGCTTAGCCCAATTGCTGATTAATAGAGCCCTCGCTCTAAATAACCCTCCACCCCCCATTAATCCCCATCAGGAGGCAGAAATTCCACAACTGGAACATGAACTTCCTCAGCAAACGGAGGACATGCCTGAACAAATTCATCTAGAAAACCCTCAGCAAGTAGAGCACATTCCTAAACAACTCCACCGAACATCCCCGCAAGTTGCTGAGAATGAACAAGCAGCAGTAGAGATGACCGCAAGAACAACCCCATCTCCCAAAAGAACCAATTCTTCCATTCCCATACTTGGCATTTCTACTGATGATTCCAACGACAATATCCCCATTACCCTGCTTAAACGAAAAATGCAGCAGAGAAAGAAAACCCCATCGAAAAGAAGAAAAACTAGGGTTTTAGCTAAGGCACCTGCTGCTCCGGCTACTATCCCTATCCTAAAGGAAGCTGAACCGAAGAGAAAAATGCCTGAATTCCCTGCTTTTCTACCAAAGCGAAGAACTCGGTCATCGGTAGCAGCTGAATCTCCTAACCCCTCCAGTTCACCACCCATCACTTTAAGGATCCGCACTCCCACCGGTCCTCAAAACTCCTCTCCCTCACCCTCGGAAGTTGAGATGCAGAGTGTTCATAGCTTCGTGACATCATATTTTAAGACAGCTGACACACAAGAACCAGCTGCCGACACCCAAGGTAATAGTGACCAAATGGCTGCAACACAACAAACAGCCACTACCCCAGGTGACACACAAGAACCACCTATGGGGAATATTGATCAAAATGATGAAACACAACCTCTACCTCCACTAGAGTCTACCACTCCGCAAGACTAGCCTACCATACCTGCCCTGCAGGAAGAAATTGAATTTCTGAAATCTCAAATTCAGGATTATCAGGAGGAAATAATAAGGGTCAAAGAAGAATATCAGAATGAATTCAGCCTGCATGTTTTAGCACGAGTAGCGTCTGCAGCAGAGAAAAGTAAGGATAATGAATATATGTGTACCAATTGTGGTGAAATATATACTCAAGCAGGGTATAAGGTAGTGGCAGAACCAATGAAGGAAACCTCCACCATTGTAGATGACACAAAAGAGCCTGTTGTTGCACAGAAGGAAATGCCACAATTCTCTGCTGAAATAAAAGAACCTGTTGACACACAAGAACCAATAGGCTCTCCAGAGAAGGTGCAGACAGAAGAACCTGTTGTCACACAAGAACCAACAGGCTCTCCACAGAAGATGCAGGACCAAACTGAAGAACTTACTGACACACAAGAACCAGTAAGTTCCCTAGAAACTGCACAAGATCAAACTGAAGAACTTACTGACACACAAGAACCAGTAAGTTCCCCAGAAACTGCACAAGATCAAACTGAAGAGCTTACTGACATACAAGAACCAGTAAGTTCCCCAAAAACTATGTAGGAAGAAATAGGGAATAAGAAAGAGGAGAATATAGATTCACCCCGGCCTACCCAAATTGCTATGGAAGAAGTACTTACACAAGAATCAGGAAATGAGGAAAAAGGTACAGACTCACCTCGGCCCACCCAAATCACCATGGAACAAAATGAATCAGTACAACAGGAGGAAGAGACACTAGCTGGAAATGAAGAGAAAGATGTTGGATTATCCCAGTCTACTCCAATAGAGCAGATTATCCTTGTTGATGCCTTTACACAAACAAAGTTTCCCTATATTAATGATGTATGCACAGAAACAGATAGTTTTCAAGCATTAAAAGGAAATGGTGGAGAGAATATGAGCAGTCACAAGGAAAAGCATTCCAACAGCAAAAAGGGACCTGGTTCAATCATGCATATAGGAACTGGGAAGCACTTGAGCAATGTAGAGCTCAATACAAAGAAATTATGGAATTAAAAGCCAGATTGTCGCAGATGTTTGAATTATTCCAAAGAATACTTGCCACAAGGAAACCCTCTTTTAATTATGCAACATTTTTGAGGGAAAGACTGACATTTTTACAGATAAAGGTTGTAAGAGAAGGTAGACCTCATCAGGTGGTTACATCAGAGCAATTTATGCAAACTTTTGCAGAGGCACCTAAAAATGATCAAAACCTGTTATGTGAGCTTTATCTCCATAATGAAGCCATGTCCGAAGAAAGAAACAGGAATATGCTACCTGTGGTTGGCGACATACAGCTGAGGGCTTTCATCTCCTTTTTAGCCAACCAGCTTACATGGCAGAACGTCTTTATCTCAGCTCAACATAATGAACATAATTGCCTTCTTTGGATTAGGGCTGAACCACAGAACGCAGCCACTTTCATTGCACAGCATCAAACAATGATAAAAGATCCTGATATGAAAGACCACGTCAGGCAACTACAAGCAGTAGTCCTGAAATATTGCCAGCACTATCTGAAAACCAAGGCACCCTTGGTTGTTAAGGCAAACAATTTGTTTTGGGAAAACTGCCCCAAAGAGAGGAAAAGAATATCACCCTTATAATCCATCAAATTTACAGGTAGCACTCACAAGGGTACCTTACTATATTAGATGCATGCAACACTGTGCTGAAAGCTGGATGGGCTACAGATTTAAATTTCCACTTCTATGGTTATCTGGTGAACAATATAAGGGCCAGTTTGGACTATCCAACAAGGAAGAAGCAGTAGCATGGAGGCATATACAGACTGTCTGTGGGTTCAGAAAGAAGTTTGACGTCACCTCCTATAGCTATTGTCTCAGTAATCTACACTGTTCATCCAAGTACTCCGACTTGGACTCAGAGTAAACATTGCATGAGGACATGCAATCTCTTCAGTTGGGGGGGATTTTAGGACTCAGAATTGACCAGTTTTGACCTTATATTTTTTCCATAATATTATCCTTTTCAGTCATAAGTTATAAGCTTTGATTACATAATGACTTAATCACCCCAAGGTACGAAGTAACTTTCCACATATCTATATATTTAATTGTTCATTGCATATTCGTGAGTATCTTTATATTTATCTTTGGAAAAGCTGACTAAGTTGCCAAGTAATTGTCTTAAGTCTGCAGGAATTATAATTTATAGTTGTTGTAACACCAGAAACAGCAACTACGCAGTTGCTGCAACACCAGAAATAGCAACTACGCAGTTGCTGCAACACCAGAAGCAGCAACTACGCAGTTGCTACAGTCAGCAACAGCAACCATCTAAAGCGGGCTATTTTGCAACAGCTGGGAATAACAAATGGCAACTATCTGAAGAACGCTGACATGGCATGATCAAGCAGCTGTCTAAAGCGGGTAAAACACAGTTACCATGGCTTAAAACAGGAACAGCATGGGGAAACAGCAAAGGAATGCGAGAATCCCAAGAAGACGGTCGAAGTTGGTTACCAGCTGTGTAACAACCAGAACCTAAGAAATAATATATTATAATACTGTTGTAACAGCATTCTGTAATTCTTATTTTTGATAGAACGGGTTAACCGAATGAACTGTAATAATCTATTGTAATAGATGTCTCCTCTATAAAGAGGAGACATCTACATTAAGAGAGGGGGGATGGTCTGTAAGTGAGATTTTGAGAGACATCAGCAAGTCTGAACTTTATTGTACTTGAATCTTTTGGCAGATGAATAGAAGATTCTTCTGAGCACTTAATCTAGCCTTTGTGTTCTGGGAATCTTGTGAGAGGGACTTGGCCCACCTTCCTCACAAGATTCACCCATTTACTTTTTTGTCAAGTGTGTAAGTGCGTGATAGTTTCTTTCTGCTAATACTCTGTTTGGATTTTGTAGCATTACCTCTAGTATTTCCGTTTTGCTAGTACTTTGTTTCATTAATTGCTTGAAGTTGTGCAAGTGTATTTCACCGGTGAATTAGAATGCAGTTTGTATTAGCAATCTGATTACAGGGGCAGGTGCTAAACGTCCTCACTTGGAGGATAGGGTCCTGATCCTCTGCCAACAGAGCATCCATCTCTTTGCTTTCCAGATTCGTAATCTTAATTAATTACTTTTATTTTATCATGACTATAATAACTTAGCGTAAGAATCATGTATACTACAGCTCTTAATGCTTTTAGAATTAAGTACATACAGTACGCGGTAGCCTTTGGAATAAAAAGACTTCCCCGAGTTGACAATTAATGTGGTACTTGATTGTTTAATCAATAAAAAATTCAACTAGCCAACAAGCACCTCCCAGGTGACTTCGTGAACTGTATCACCAATGTATCATAGATCACCCTCGGTCAATGTGATAGGCTCCCCATCCAACGTGGATGCCTTGGTCTTCTTCCGAGGCCTTGTTCGTTCTGTCGCGTGCGGCCATTTTAAGGGTGTATAGGTGGTGCTTGGGTCTGCGCCTTCTGTCATATTATCTTCCCCCTGCCCTACAGTCAAGTTCAGGCCTCTTTCATCCTATGTCAGAGTGCCCCCTACTGTTACTGTCTTTTCCACAGTGACCTTTGCTACCTCACGAGACACCAGCACTTCTTCGGCTAGCTGTTCATTCTGTGTCTGTTGGGCCAGACTCTTGACAACAACCTTTTGTCTTTGAATCTCCGTCTCATCACACACCACCAAATCTAGTGCGCGTCATTCCGATGGCCACATATCGAGCATTGTAAACACAATATCAAATATTACAATGAAGGTGAGTGTGGTCCGCTTCTGCTCTGGATCCTTCCATGCCTTGATATACACATGGTGCATATTTGCTTTAAAGTCTACAAAACTCTTCACATTATCGTAGACCATGGTGGATAGGCATGGTTGTTTAGCGATCCACATCTGTATGCTTTCCTCCATCAGTACCCAGAAGATCTTGGTTTCACATATTTGCGTGGCATCCTTCGTTTCCCATAGTGATGCGTATATTGCTTCCTCTGGATAGTTCTGGTCAAGGGGAGGAAACTGACTATCCTCAGCCAATTCGCCTATAACCAATAGTATGGATAAGAGCAACCATACGTAGTGGAAGGTCTTGCCCTGTTCTTGGGCCTCCCTACAGTTTGTCAGGAACTCGTCGCGAAGGAACTGCACCCAGTTGAACTGTATCCTGTCTGTACATTGCTCGGCTAGCACAATGACTATTGCTGGTACCTCGTTGCCCCTGCATTTTCTCATCACCTTTCCTGCCAACAATTGAGTGGAAACACAGACCCCTTTGTTCTAAATACTACTAATAACGTACCCCCTCTACTTTTTCTCCAACTTATATTTCTTTTTCATGGCCTCCGCAAGCATCAAGTCGCCACTTGTGCCAACTATTTCTGCGGGGTCCCTTCCTGCACAGGGAAGCCGAGAAATCCTATGAATGAGCTCTTTCATGATAGGAATGGGCTCTTCCATCCATAAGTACCCATCATGCACCAGACAAAGTAGTTTTTGGATGACAAATATGGTAATCGGTGCCCGATGAAAGTGTGGAATCGATAGGAGGTGGAGTAGCCCGGCCTCCTACACCCCGTGCAGCAATGTTCGTGGTTGCAGTGTTGTAACGGCCCCTTCTGTGCTTTGTTCCATCATATCGCTAGTTTCTGAATGGGGAAACTTCTCACTGTTTGGAAGGTCCCAATCTTCAAATTTCATAGATGGAATGTGGCCCACAGTCGTTCCTTCAAACAGAACCCCTTCGAGGAGGGATGGAGTGTTAGATGTGTTGTTAACGGCATCCAAATCCTTAGGTACCTTTACCCTCCCTTTGCGGGGAGGGACATACTTGGGAAGTTTTGTTGTGGCCCGTACTAGATGGATGTCTTCATCCATCTATTCTTCTAGTTCCATCGCTTTGGCAAAGGTCAGAGGATCCTCCTCCTCATCATCGCTATCAATATTAACTGTTTTGCCCTTTTCTTCCAATGATAATTTGCTGAATCACGGGTTTCATGGAGACATACACACTGGTCCTGCTACCTACAGATCCTTCTTGGGCCTTGGCATCGGTGCTGATTTAGGGATTTTTGGTGCATCCCCTACCGGTGGCATAGAATTCTGAGGGGGTCCCTTGGTTTTTGACATGAGTTTGGTCAGGGACTCCTATGTATCCTTCGGCAAGGCTTCAAACCACAGACTCGCTCTTACAACTTTCTCATTCATCAAGTGCATGCCCGATTGATAACGAAATAACTGTATGCCAAGGGTTTCTTGATAGGGGGCCATCCATGATTTATAGGCTCGTTGTAATTACAACTCAACCATCCACCCATTTTCTAGCTCATTAAGGCTATACTGGCGGCAGATCCTTTTGAATTGATTTCTGACTTCGTGTCTTAAATCCCTACGACCCAATTCTTTTTTCCTTAATACGGAAATCTTGTCATGAACAGTGGCACCAATGATCACTTCCTTGTTTATCCGCGTAGTAGCGTAGCCCATTCTATGCAGCAGCGATCCTTGGGACATACCTTCCCTGCACGCACCCTTGTTGTCACGCAGCTTCCTAACATATTGTTTTATAGTCCTGCACTCTCTTTCAACTATCTGGAGCACTGAGATTGTCTCCTCTTCATCTAGTCAAGTGGTTTCACCCTCTTGGTGCACTGTTAGCACGTCCTAGTGAACATTCCTCGACACGGTTTCTGTCCTCACCGCTATGCGTGTTGTTGGCTGCGGTGCACTCTTCTGATTTCTGTTGAGATTGAGAGCAGCCTTAACCACAATATTCAACCAATTACCTTGCAGTCACATTCCTTCAATCCATCCTTAGGTTTGCACGTATCCAACTCCAAATTTCCAGGTTTGTCGTTCAAAAAGTCCTCCTTTAGTTCTTTTTCCAACTGTTTAATCTCTATGTCCAGCATCATATTCTGCCTTCTGAGTAGTACCTTGTTCTTTTCCAATTTGCAAAGTTGTGGATTTCCTTGCCAAATGACTTCCTAAATCCCTTCATACTCCTCTTCCCCTGGTTGTATGAGCCCTTTAGCCCAGACTTCACACGTTTTTCTTCTCTCCGATATTACTACATCCACGGCCTTCTGCAGAGGTGCTTTAGAGACCTTAGTTCTTGTACCATTCTGCAGCCTCGACTTTGCATCCATGTTTTAACAGAGTGTTGGACGTGCCCATCTAACCCGTGGGATGTATAGATACCCCCTTTTATGTTGTATCCGCTGACCCTTATTTGTAACTTCACGTACCTTGGTGAATGCTCCCCCCTTCACACTTGGTACTACAATCTGTCATTGCATCCTGTTAGATCTTGGGCTTGTAATACTTCCGCAAGCCTGAACAATCCATTCTAGTATGGTACTTTCAATTTTGTATAAGGATTCATCCAATCTTGTTACCCCCTCATCTGTTAGCGCTTCCCTTGCTTCAGTCGTCACACACCATAGTGAGTGAATCATCAGGTTGCAATTTAGTGTGGTTACTTCATGTAACCGGTTCTGCCAGCATTCTATTTCTTCATCGAAATCCAATGTACAGGAACTGTCATGTTCCCATGATATTCTCCCATCTTTAGTTGGGTTCACCCAATCCTGGTCTTGTGTTGTTATCTGGTAAATGCAATCCAACTCATCATCACTTTCATTCTCGCGCACGGGTTCCATGTATTGTGCTTTACGTACCCATATATCCTCTTCAGGTTGCTTCCCCTTATCTTCCCCCATGGTCGTGCCACTTCTGAGTATCATGTTACGTTGGGGTCCTCTTCGCATGCTTTGGACCTCATCATTTGGATAATTTGCGTCGGAGTGGGCTGCAGCACGCCTTTTTCGTGCATTTGTGCAATCAACATCAAACAATCTATCATTTCATGATCAAAATGTTCATAGTACAGGAAATATAGTCTCGTTGGGTTGGTACAATCACGAGCGTAGTGCCCAGGCCCTCCGCAATTATAACAAATTAGCTATATATGGCAACTTCTAGGCCCCATGCCTCCTCGCCCTTGGAAGCCACCTTGCACTACTGTTGGAGCTAGATCGAGGCTTCACGTTTCTGTCTACATTCGATAAGCTAGGGTCCTATCCATCATTAGCTCATAGCTCCAACATGTCCTCTCATCATGACCCACCGACCTACAGAAATTACAGTACAGTTCCTGTGGAGTTTGAGTATTCCTCTGCAACAGGTGATAGTTGTTCGTTGTGTGCTTTCCTCCCACCTAACCAATCATGCACCAAAGTGTAGCGGGCGCACTTGGCCCTGCTTGTGCCTCTGGTATCTACGGCATCAGTCCCCCTCCCACCAAATAGTTCACGAATACAGGACAGTGATCCTTATCGTGACCTTGGCCTTTACATTTTATACACTAAACTTCTTCACATGCTTCTGGCCAGGGCACCCTATCGTGCTTCAAACTCTACATCTCTAAGCATAGGTTTTGTAATTGTGCATGGATTTGTTGGACTCCCAACCCCAGATCTTGTGTCAGTGTTTCGTGCAACCTCATCGCCATTTCTAATGCCTCTGCCTGGTTCGAGAGGTTTTGTTGTGACAGTGTCGTCCTCAAGTGTGGTGTCAAAGACGCCACAAACCACATGTGGTGTTGCGCATCCATCATTATCATATTCACCTCATGGATTGTACTTTTCAGCCTTTGATGGATCCCAGGGGGTTTCACCTGGAAGAATCACGATCTCCTTGAATCCGATGATCGACTACGTCTCCAATTTTGGCTGACTAAATTATTTGTTCAATGCAATCTAAATCTCTGCTATTCTGGCATTCAGGTGATCATTCAAGTGCTTGATATACCAATTCAGCGCGCGATCCTATAGCGCACTTACCAATGTGGCCTTCTTAATGGTATCATCTGTAACCCTGTGTGCTTCCCATACTGCTCTTACCATGAACCAAAACTGATCTAGGTCTTCGTTTCCTACTGCTCTGAATACAAGCAACTTGATCGTGCTCGCCATGCTAAACTGTTGATTTGGTGGAGGTGGAGTGGGTGAAATTGGAGGTGAAGAAGGTGATGGGAGTGGCAGCATTAGCGGATCTGATAACTGCAGAATGCGTCACCTGATCAAACTGACCACACTCCTTAGAGAAACCCAAGCGCACTCTTCCTCACTTGCTCGTGGTGGTGAAATTAAAGGATTGTTTCCTAGCCCTTCAATTCCTTTGTAGACCCTCCCACTCCACGTCACTCCTCTCATTAATGTATGTGCATCACCCGTTTTTCACATAATAGCACCTTAATCTAGGTATTCAAACACTTGATGTACGTACCTTGCAGTCCTTTGAGAAAGCGTCTTTCTACTTCGTTGTAGCTGACAGTCATGTCTATTACAAATTCAGTGATAAACCCTCCTGCTATTCAATCTACCCAATTATCTTCGGCCTGCATGATCTTGTCTTCAGATGCCTCTATCCTGCGCACCAACTCTGAAGTCCACACTATCAGTTGATCAAGCTTGCACCTTCCCTGGCTGTCTGCTAGCCTCGTGATCCAATCATATAGTTCTGAAGAGAAGGTTCCGAAGATGACCTTGTGGATTTCTACATATATGAATTGATCCAACCACCTCTTCTTGGATATCTACAGAGTTTTGTTTTCCTGTATTATGAACTCGTGCAACTTCTAATCCAACTAATCTTCAATTTCTTTCTTCGTAGGGTTCCAGTGTTCTGACATCAGACATCCCTTAGGAAGATCCCGGTCTTGGCAACGGAACCATTTGTTGGCTTATTGGGGCCTGACCCAGGTTCATTGACATTTAGCCAAATAAATCCTGACACTACCCACCCTTTCGGCAATAATCCGCGAAGCGCAAACTGAAGTCTCACCTGAGGTAGTATAGGAGGGTGTTGGAACCAGGTTTCCACACCTTGGGGATGTCTTGATGTGGTCTGGGGATGCGCAGAGCGATCCTATGTGTTGTGCTACTTCCACGCAGCTGTCTTTCTAGAGTAACTACCTTAGACAAGTGCGAATGCAATTTACCCTTTTCTGTGCTTAATATTATTATAGATCTTGTGTTAACTTTACAAAGGCACAGTACTTTCAGTTACCATTTAACATAAATAGACAAGTGTGTAATAATAAATCATGAATAGATGCATAAACCAGAACATAGAAATAGATACTCGATACTCCAACATCAACTTATCTTTATTAATTCCTTTTTCAATTACAATTCACTTCCTATCCTGTGCACACAGCTACAGGGATCCATGCACTCAGTTGCGGACTCTGCCCAGGCCTTCATGCACATAGCTGCAGAACCTCTATCTCCTATTACAACCCAAAATTCAGACTTACAGACTCATATCTACTATCACCTTCAGATGCCCATATTACTTCTTACATTACAAAAACTGTTCCTTTTACACTTAGATCCTCGCTCTTATTTATACATTCCCATGGTCTGTGAACCATGGGTAGGCTGACACATTCTTGATTAATTTACAATATTTTAGGGTAGACTACCCTTAGACTTGACCCATTACAATTCGTGCTTTGTACACTTCATGGAGCTTTTACAATACAATACCCAAAAATGTGGGCTTTAAGCCCCAAAATCGTTACGCAGGGAATCTGTTACCCAAAAAAGAGTAGTGGACCAGGAGACAAAAGAATTCCAAGGCACAGAGGATATTGATGTCGAAGGGGTGGAACCCATGATGAGGCTACCAACCCTTTGCTAAAGGGAAAATAAAAGGTAACGAAGGACCCTAATACCATGAAGTTTATAGTATCCACACAGGTCCCCTTTGAAGGTCTTTGGCTCACATGGATCCCATTGTTCAAGATGGAGGATTTGGACCTCATGGACCACAGTAGGTTTCCACATTTGGCGACCCATAAATATATGCACAAGATTTATTACGAAGAAACGGGTATTACAGCATTGGAGCTGATGGAATGGGTTCACGGTGTTGAGAAATAAGGGTTTCTCAATCTGTTGTTGCTGCCACATTATCACCACATCCCCATTAATATGATATGTGTGTTCTAGCTCCTCACACTAGTACATGATGGATGCTTATGGCTAGTAGAGCCTATCCCCATCACGGACATGTTGGTTTCCAGAATCATGCAGCTACCATACAGAGGCATGAACCCTGCCAAGGAGTTTGGAGGGAAGATGGGGGAGAAAGAGCTTATAGACACGATGAAGAAGGATCATGGCCTCCTCAAGAAGTTGCGAGGGTATTCCATTCTCTCTATTACAAACTAGGCAGTTCAATTTTCTGCCCAGATTTTAGAAGAAAAGGTTATGAGAAAGTGTCACACAGATAAAGTTCAAGCGCCAGTAGTTTCACTTGCTATGCAGTGCATGAAAGGCGTAAAATTTAATTGGGTCGGGTAAATTTGTCAAGAGTTCCTAGAAAACTACTGAGAAGCCCAGGATGAAGCCAAGTCAGTACAATACGCATGGTTGCTACATAAATTGTGCTCGTTGTGTTGAAAATGCAACAAGAAGATGGAGCTTAGTGAAAAGAAGTCTCCTTCACTAAGTGGGCCCGCAGGCTATTTTTGGCACAAAGTCTATTTTTAGACTATGTCTATTTTAGACATATGGATCATGGTCTATGATTTATAGGATGTTATTTATGGATGATTGGTCATGTTGGTAAAAATAGATGGACCTCTATTTTTAGACATATGGGTGGAGTCTATTTTTAGACTGCCAGTTAAAAAATAGAACAATCGAATATTATTAGCTCTTAATAATATTTGGACTATAAACATTATCTTATCCTCTTGCATCACTTCAGTTCGAGCTACGGATGTGGCACATGCAACTGCCAGAAGGAAATACACTTTTCCTATGGGTTAGTTGAGCTATTTCAGGATGGAATTCAATTACAACTCAAGTGATTGAGTTTGGTGGAGTTGATTGAGGAGTTGATGGAGTTGTGTTCAGTTTGACTTAGTTGAACTAGTTGTATTTAGTTTAACTGACAAATACACTATTGATGAGTGGTGTGAATTAATTATTAATTAATTCACTAATTATTAACTCATAAATCAACTAAAGGATACATCAGTTAACTCAGTGCATGGACAGTTCAGTGGAGACAAGTGTTAGAGGTGGGTGAAAGGGTGAGACTACTGTCAGTTGTGACTATAGTTGTGCATGAGATTTGCACAATCATTGATTGAGATTTCCAATGAGGATTGCACAGTACAAGCCAAGGGAATTTGAACTTGGATGTGATCTATTCTCAACTTGGATTGCGCAATAGAGGCAGGCAAACAGTGGAGGAGATTTGAACCTATGACTTGTTCAGATCTGAGCTAGTTTGAACCTGTGACTTGTTCAGATCTGAGCTCGTTTATGTGTAGAATGTGGAGATAGTACTGAGTACTTGTGAGGAGTATTGTACTATGTATTGTTACATGTTCTCTATCATTATAATATATAGATAGTTGAGGGGTTTTCAGTTGTATGCTTTCCCCATTACATATTGTGTTAATATGTGTCATTGATGTTTCAATGTGCGCATGCAATTGTTTTTTTAATTCTGCAAATTGATGATCAATGGTAGAGGAGGTTATGTATTATGCATGCATTCCACAAATAGTGTATAATCAGGATAATCTCTGTGAATAAGTGTTATATTATTCAAAATTTCTACATGGTATCAGAGCAAAGTTGATCATCAGATCTATTATTCAGAAAGTGATTACATTTTATTTCTTCAAGCAGAGTCTGTAATCCGGCCAAGTAGCCTCTGGATTCATTCTTCTTTTAGAAGGTGAGATATCTGGTGAATGCCCATACAGTCAATCTCTGTATGAGAAATACTTTGTTCTTACGAATTTCAGATCACAAGCGGTTGAGTTTTGAGCTGGTGGAATTCGAATTTGCAGCATTGTTTTCTTGGTGTCGAAGTTGAAATGTCTTTCAACGGATTGCAATTGGAGAATGCCCTTGAAGGCAGCTCAAATTATATTGCATGGAAAGATATGATGGAGGTGGTGTTAGATGAAAATGGGTTGAAGGAGTTCATAGATGCTGAAGTCCCAAACCCTACTGATGCTACTCAAGTTGAGGCTTGGCAAAAGAAGACAACAAAGTGTCGAAGGATTCTGTTGGAGGGCGTGAAGGATCACATTGTCTCCAGCCTGCATGGAAAGGCTTCTCCATACTTGATGTGGAAAGTGTTGACAGATTTATTCCAAAGCAAGAGCGACCAAAGGAAGTTGGCACTCAAGGATAAACTCAGAAACATTAAGTGTGAGAAAGGAGACAGTATGCCCAAGTATCTCACAAAGTTCACCCAATGCCGGGATGAGCTGGGAAATGTGGGGGTGACTGTCGTTGATGAGGACTTGGTGAGCTTGGCTCTCCTTGGTCTCCTGAAGCATTGGCATTCCTATCAGGACTCTGTCAATGGTTGGGAGAAATTGCCAGGATGGGAGAGACTTTGGTCTAATCTTGTGTAAGAGGAGATCAAGCAGAATACTAAGGACGGATCTTCATCAAAGGCATCTAATGAAGAAAATTGTGCTTTGGCTGCCAAAGAAAAGAAGGGGAAGAACAAGAAAGCTTCTCATTTCGGTGTGAAAGGCAAGAAGTAGGACATGTCCAAGGTGAAATGCTTTCACTGTCACCAGCATGGACATTATGCCACAAATTGTCCATAGAAGAAGAAAAATAAGCAAGCTGCTAGATCTGCAGCTCGAGAGGCCTCAGCCTCGCAGTTTGAGCTAGATTTTTCACTAATCACATGATTGGTATCAAGTGTGATGGGATCGGTATGGTTCTTGGATAGTGGTGCGTCTTTTCACATGACAGGAGATTGAGATTTGTTTCTAGATCTGGATGAGAAAGATCTTGGAGTGCACATCGAGATGGGCGATGATGGTAGATATAGTGTGATCGGTATCGATACCATTTCCATTGAGAGGGAGTCTGGTAAACCCTTCGTATTGAAGGAAGTGATGCATGTTCCAGGATTGAAGAAGAATCTTATCTCTATGGTGATGTTAGAATATAAGGGATATGATGTTGTCTTCATCAAGGGAAAGGCTTTCATGCGCAGTAAGACAACTAGAGAAACTCGGAAGATAGGGGTTCGAGTCAAGAACCTTTATCAATTGCATGTAGATGGCTGTGAAGCAATGGCATGCAAGGTAGAAGGAGTGGTGAGCCGAGATAATGGTGAGCTGTGGCACTGGAGATTGGGCCACTTTCACCATGGAGCTTTGAAGGTACTGCAACAGATTTCTACTTGGCTTCCTAAAGGCACTCTTGCGCAGTCAGATCAGTGCAAGGGGTGTACTTTGGGAAAATTTGTGAAAGCCACCTTTCACGAGAAGGATAGTCATGCCACGACGATCCTTAAGAGAATCCACACAGACGTATGTGGACCTTCCTCAGTAGCTTCGATAACAAAGCACAAATACTATGTGATATTTGTTGATGATTTCTCTCGAAAGTGTTGGATCTTCTTCATGCAGAAGAAGAGCGAGACATACTCAAAGTTTTGTGAGTTCAAAGCACTGGTTGAGAAGGAATCGGGGAAGAAGGTGAAGGCTCTTAGGAGTGAGAATGGTGGTGAATTCATCTCTGGTGATTTCAAGAACTTTTGCAGTGCAGAAGGGATTTGAAGAGAGCTCATAGCTCCCCATAACCCACAGCAAAACGGGGTTGTTGAGCGGAAGAACAGAACGATCGTGGGTACTGCACGGGCGGTGTTGCATGATCAGGGCCTACCCCTTCACTTGTGGGCATAGGCATGCAATACTGCAGTATATGTGCAGAACCGTTGTCCTCACAAGATACTTGGCATGAGTACACCCGAGGAGGCTTACTCTGGTAAGAGGCCTGATATTTCCCATTTGAGGATTTTTTGTTCTCCTGTTTACATGCATGTGACGAAGGATGCCAGGAAGAAGCTGGAGCCAACCATAGAGGTTGGGATATTTGTGGGGTACATTGATACGCCCCAAAACTATCGTGTGTATTTTCCAAACAGTTGCAAGACTGTTGTGTGACGAGATATCAAATTTTAGGAGGAGAAAGCCATGAAGTGTTCGCTTGAGAGGGAGCCACACTTGCATGCAGATGAGGAGCTATTAGTTCCTAAGGATGAGCTTCAGGATGTGGATCAGCGAAAAGATGAAGTTCATAATGTGGAAGAGACCACTCATGTAGTGCCAACCATTAGAGGGAAAAAGCGCACTACAGAAGCTGAGCGACTAGCTCAAAATGCAGAGAAGGTTGTAGGACCACCTACAACACAGTGCAGATAGAGACAGTCACCTAATTGGTACACTGGATACATGGATCTTGTTATCATGACTGAGACAGCCTCTTTCGAGGAAGCTGTGGAGGATCTCACATGGGTAGATGCCATGGTGGAAGAGTATGATTCAGTTGTCAGAAACAGTGCATGGGAGATTGTCCCAAGACCAGAGGGGAAATCAATGGTGGGTTCGAGATGGATCTACAAAGTGAAGCAACACAGTGATGGACTATTTGTTTCTTAGGGTAAGTATGCCCGGGAGATACTCGAGAAGTTCAACATGCATGGATGCAAGGCTGTTGATACTCCTCTTCCTGGAGGTTAGAGGAAGGAGGATTCTACTTCAACGGAGGTAGTGGATGCCACTGTTTATCGACAGTTGGTGGGGTCTATTATGTATCTATTCAATACACGACCCGATATATGCTATGCTGTTAACCAACTTTCACAAGCTATGGTTAAGCCAACCAAGCTCTTCTAGAAGGCAGGCAAGCATGTATTCCGTTATCTCAGAGGCACATTGGGATATGGATTGTGGTACAGATAGGAGGATGAGGTGAAGCTATGTGGCTTCATGGATGCAGATTGGGCAAGGAGCCCAACGGACAGAAAGAGCACATCTGGAGGGATCTTCAATATCAGGTCGACAACAGTTTCTTGGTACAGCAGGAAACAGAGATCCATGGCACTCAGTTCAGCAGAGGTTGAGCATATGGCAGCATGTTTGGCTGCATGCGAGGCTATATGGATGAGGAAGATCCTGGTCGAATTGTTCGGGTCACACTTGGAGCCTACTGTGATTTATTGTGATAACCAGAGTTGCATTAAACTCTCAGCTAATCCATTATTTCATGATAGATCCAAGCACATCAACATCAGGTACCATCATATCAGAGATTGTGTGTAGTGGAGAATCATGTTACTTTCATACACTCCCACGGAGAATCAGGATGTTGATATCTTAACGAAGGCGCTCACCAGGAGAAAATTTGAATACCACAAAGGCAGGATAGGGGTTGCAGATAATCCATATCTTGTTGAGAGGGAGTGTTGAAAATGCAACAAGATGATGGAGCTTAGTGAAAAGAAGTCGCCTTCACTAAGTGGGCCCCAGGCTATTTTTGGCGCAAAGTATATTTTTAGACTATGTCTATTTTTAGACATATGGATCATGGTCTATGACTTGCAGGATGCTATTTGTGGATGATTGGTCATGTTGGTAAAAATAGATGGACCTCTATTTTTATACATATGGGCGGAGTCTATTTTTAGACTACTAGGCTAAAACTAGAACAGTCGAATATTATTAGCTCTTAATAATATTTGGACTATAAACATTATCTTATTCTCTTGGAGCACTTCAGTTCGAGCTATAGATGTGGCACATGCAACTGGCAGAAGGAAATACACTTTTCTAATGGGTTACTTGAGCTATTGCATGAAGGACTTCAGTTAGAACTTCAGTGTTTGAGTTCTGTGGAGTTGATTGAGGAGTTGGTGGAGTTGTGTTCAGTTTGACTTAGTTGAACTAGTTGTATTTAGTCTATCTGATCAATAGACTAAGTGATGATTGGTGTGAATTAGTTATTAATTAATTCACTAATTATTAACTCATAAAGAAACTAAAGAATACATCAGTTAACTCAGTGCATGGACAGTTCAGTGGAGACAAGTGTTAGAGGTGAGTGAAAGGGCAAGGACAGCTGTCCAGGTTGTGGACTAATAGTTGTTGCATGAGATTTGCACATGCATGGATTGAGTATTGCCACATGAGATTGTGTAGTGTTACACAGGGAAATACGAGTTTGGTTCACCATTCTCATCTTATTCTCATGCAAAGATTGCGCAGTGGAGGCAGCAAGCCAGCGGAGGAGATTTGAACACTGTGATTGATTTAGATCTTGAGCTAGTTTGTGTGTAACAGGGGTGAGATAGTACTGAGTACTTGCGAGGAGTATTGTACTATGTATTGTTACATGTTCTCAATCAATATAATATATAGATAGTTGAGGGGTTTTCAGCTGTATGCTTTCCCCGATTACATACTGTGTTGATATGTGTGATTGATGCTTCAATGTGCGCATGCTTGATGTTTCCTTAATACTGGAAATTGATGATCAACGTAGAGGAGGTTATGTATTATGCATGTATTCCACAATTAGTGTATAATCAGGATAATCTCTGTGAATAAGTGTCATATTATTCAAAATTTCTACATGCTGTCAGAGCTGGCTGATTTGTAGAAAAAGTTCTACAGGATATCAAAGCGAGGATTGATCATCAGATCTATTATTCAGGACGTGACTATGTTTTATTTCTTCAGGCAGAGTCTGTAATCAGGCTAGGCAGCCTCTGGATTCATCCTTCTTTTGGAAGGTGAGATATCCGGTGAATTCCCATACAGTCGATCTCTGTACAAGAAATACTTCGTTCTCACGAATTTTAGATCGGAAGCGATTGAGTTTTTGAGTTGGTGGAATTCGAATTTGCAGTAGTGTTTTCTTGGTGTCAAAGTTGAAATGTATTTCAACGGATTGTGATTGGAGTATGCCCTTGAAGGCATCTCGAACTATATTGCATGGAAGGACAAGATGGAGGCAGTGTTAGATGACAATGGGTTGAAGGAGTTCATAGATGCGGATGTCCCAAAACCTACTGATGCTGCTCAAGTCGGGGATTGGCAAAAGAAGACAGCAAAGTGTCGAAGGATTCTGTTGGAGGGCGTGAAGGATCACAGAGTGTCTAGCCTCCATGGAAAGGTTTCTCCATACTTGATGTGGAAAGCATTGACAGATATATTCCAAAGCAAGAGCGACCAGAGGAAGTTGGCGCTCAAGGATAAACTCAGAAACATTAAGTGTGAGAATGGAGACAGTATGCCCAGGTATCTCACGAAGTTCACCCAATGTGGGGATGAGCTGGGAAGTGTGGGGGTGACTGTCGATGATGAGGAACTGGTGAGCTTGGCTCTACTTGGTCTTCCGAAGATTTGGCATTCCTATCAGGACTCTGTCAATGGTCGGGAGAAATTGCTAGGATGGGAGAGACTTTAGTCGGATCTTGTGCA